>JAQBSW010005548.1:0-56403 GCA_029291075.1 Eudiplozoon nipponicum
GCATTGAATGATGTCATGCTTACCGCGAAATGTGATAACTGATATCGATGAAGGCCAGAGTGTATGGTATGGTTTAACTGGAGTAACAGGTGTTCGGAAATTGTTGTAATTCTCAATTTGGGTGAACTTTAGCATAAATTTTATATCCATCAGGTTGGTATCATGTACCGACTCGGAAACCATAGTGTTAGTATCCGGTACTCATCGATTTCATAAAAAGGTATCAATTACTAATACAATAGCCATAGTGTTAGTATCCTTTACAGACTCGGTATATATATTATATAGTGTGAGTTAGCATTGAAGTCGTATTGTCGTTGACTTTAGATTATGTTAGCTTCACTATTACAGGTTCACACATTCGCCTAGGAGATTGTACGTCCTATTATTCCACATTCTTCTACCAAATATATAGTGGTTAAAGGGCGTAATACCGGCTCCTACTGATGAGTCGCCAGTAAGCACGAAACGAATGTGAATGAGATTATACCTTCCGTTCATGCTGCCTTTGGTTTATCCTTCTGGTCACAACTGAACTAATTTGTTACTAGGTTCGCAAAACCTAATACATACTTGAATGCTCATATTGTTTCGAAATTTCTGTCTCCGTATGTGCAGCTGCTTTTTCACCTTTACTTTGAAAACCCAGAATGTCTATAAATGAAAGATTGTAAAGTGAAGTTTAGTATTCTCGAAATAAATGGCCACATCCAATTTGTTATCAGTGTGTTTTTCTATCCAACAAAATATACTGTGCAATGGCTATATATAGGACGCAGGTAATGAGATGAAAGCCTCCAAATAAATTAATAGCATTATTTAATAATGAGACTTAGAACAAATTAAATTTGCAAACCTGAAATATTTACCTATAAGTCAGCTGTTCATAGGTCACCTATACGGTCAATACCTACAACCGGTGCGCGTTAGAACGCGTTTTCCACCAACTTTCTGGATTTCGTACTGATCTATAAAGTTAACTGAAATGAATGGAACGGAAAATAGAATAGGTTATGCTTTAATACGTTGACTTGCGGCTTTTTTTCTGCCGGAGTTCTGCATGCCGAATCCAACCGACTTCTATTTTAATTTTCGTTAGATTAGAACATGACAGTTACAGAAATGTGACACCTCAGGGATGTCGGAAAATATTTGTAGTTCCCTCGAATAAACCTGAAGCAATCGTAAGACTTTTCGATCGATAAAATTTATTGTCAAACACATTTTCCTTCTATAGCTTAGTTTGCAACATTAAACAACTTTCCTAGGTTCTGCTGATGACTAGACACGTCAGTGCGCATTAATATGCGTTAATGGCTCCAGTATAACTGCAAAAAATTAATGGTAAAAACACGAGATTAGTGTATAAATATGTTTTTAAAACTTTGATTAACTAGCACAAACTTTCAAGTGACGGTTAAAAATGCTGCTATCCTGCTTAATTTGATTCATATGATTTTAAAAAATAAACGACTAAAGTGGTCGAAACACTCCACTTTTGCACCCTTTTTCTCACCGACAATCGAATGTATTAATGTTCAATTTACCTCAAATTTACGGTTGTGCTGCATAAATGTCCTAGATGCAAATGATTTTAGCCAAAGCAAGTTTATGTTTTCCTTCAATCAAGTTTGCAAAATTGAAATAAACACCAATCCGATATTATTCAAACCGTTGCCCAACATAGTTAACTATTATTTCTTAGTAAAACCACTGCCAGTCGCCCGCACTGACGCGTTTTTGTCTTCCGTGATCATCATCAGAATACGACGGCAAATTGACTAGCGAGGATCAAACCAAAATCGATATATATATATATATATATATATATATATATATGGAAAGCGCGAAATTAAAACATACGGCTCACCTCTAGCATTCTCTGCATACATTTTTAATATCATTGGAAATGCTTCTATTGCACAATTTCTATGCAGTCACGAACTTAACTTTCCGCAGCTTTTGCTACAAATAAATATATAGGCAATACAATATAACAATAATTGATTGCGCGGGTGGTGGTAACAATTCCTTAAATCAAGTTTGCGAGCTTGAAGTAAACATCAATCCCATTGTATTTAACCAGTCTTCGAATAACATGACAAAACTACCGCTAGCGGCAACGCACTGACGCGTTTCGACCTTCCATGATGATCATCAGAGTACGACGGCAAACTTGCTAACAAGGATCAAACCGTATTGAATATATATGGAAATCAAATTTAGATATGCGACACTCACCTCTAGCGGTCTCGCATACATTGAACTTGACTGGAAATGTCGGCTGCACAATTTCTATGCAGTCACGAACATTAACTTTCTGCAGCTTTGTATTTGCTGCGAAAGGATGAGCTTGTCTTGTTCAGGAAGAAGCTCTCGTTCGGCAGATTGTCTTCGTTCGAACTACGGTTGTTTTCATTTGGTTAGTTTAACCATCCAATTACATGGTAGTCTGTGGTATTTTGTGTAAAAATGCATAAAGTACACCGATCGTATCGCCGATTTGGGGTTGCGAATTTTGCATGCGTTTTATGCTATTCTATCGATTAATTCTTTTGCATGTTTGAAATGCCGTAACCTCTAAAACATCCAGTTTGAAATTACACAATTTATTAGGCATTGTCTCAATTTCTATGCACGTGAAATCCCACACACCTAATCCTTTATTTGACAACGAAATAAGCCTCATTTTGAATGCACGGTTAGATTAATGTGACTTCAATGATCAAAAGTACACAATCAATAATTAGCTAAAAATCAAGAAATCAAATTCTCTATTTTATTTATAATACGCTGTATTGCAAAATATTTTAATTAACGTTGCAGGACGCAAAAACAGAACCTCTTCTCACTTCAAGAGTACACGTAAGGTACTAACGTAATCTATTTACCTTGATGAGTTCCCAATAAGGACGAAACCGGTCTACTGGATGAATTGCCTTTTCAACGTTATTCAATAATTAGTTTATACTGACAAATGTATGTGCATAATGGTTCAGGTGTATACATCAAGTTCGCAACCTTGATTAAAAGAAAATATGAAGAGTTGGTTTAGGTCATCGTGAGGCTGAAGACGGATATGATTGAATTTATTATTATTATCAAGGTTGCGGTCTTGATATAAACACCTGACCCATTAATTACTTACATATGTCAGTATAAACTAAGAATTGTATAGTGTAGAAAAGGCAATTCATCCAGTAGACCTTTTCTACACTATACAATTCTTAGTTTATACTGACATATGTAAGTAATTAATGGGTCAGGTGTTTATATCAAGACCGCAACCTTGATTATAATAATTGTTATCACCTACCGCGCAACCAATGTTCGTTTAATTATAAAAATGTTCATTTCAATACCACTTCCCCATGTAATGTGGTGTCTGTTCAGTAATGACAGATTGGGCATGGTTAGTTGGAACTTTGGGTCTAAATGGATGCCATATGAGCTCCACCTAAAGGAAAAAATGACTAACCAAGTTACATTAGTTAGTATATAACTGAAAATTGTGTGTAGTGTAGTGTGCGGCAGGATAGCTCAGTGGTTAGAGCACCAGATCCTGAAGCAGACGTGCCCAGGTTCGTATCCTGTCCGCGGCAAATTCTGGCCAGTACTTGATGAGTTCCCAATAAGGACGAAACCGGTCTACTGTATGAATTGCCTTTTCTACACTATACAATTCTTAGTTTATACTGACATATGTAAGTAATTAATGGGTCAGGTGTTTATATCAAGACCGCAACCTTGATAATAATAATAATTGTCATCACCACCCGCGCAACCAATGTTCGTTTAATGATTGAATTTAGACATCAGTACTGCATCCTACTAGAAGGAGACGCCAAAAATAGCACAGGTAAAACCCCTACAAAAGGAGCACATTTTGTTAACAGGTCTTTTTATGCAATGGTGATAATAGTTTCAGTCGGTAGTAGGAGATTTTATTATTGCTAATATTCATTTAAGGGACACCATATTTTGTACGATTTATGAAACATGGTTACTGAAACCCTAATAGATAGAATACACCTAAAAATATCCTCAAATAGATATAAGAATTTCACGAAAACCACATAGCACCTAGCGTAAGATTGCTATAAAAGCAGTTTCAGTAAATAGTTTGATCACATACTGCGTGGACACATTCCTGTGTCATTTTATTTCCTTTGATTTCTACACGTAGCAACACACATACAAATATATATATATATAGCGCAGTGGATGAGTGAATGACTCTGGATCAAATATGCCAAAGCTCGATTCCAGGTAACAAAAACTTTCGCAAGTATTTGACGAGTTCTCATTAAATACGAAATCAGTCTATTTGATGAATTGCCCTTGCTCGCCTTAAAAATTTTCAGGTTGTACTGACAAAATCTCCATAAAAACGATGTCTTAACACTAAATCAATATCGTTTATCCAGGAGTAGTATCTGTTCTAAAATGACAGATCAGGGGTTGCCAGTTGGTACTATAGGCCGCAGAGATGTCAAAAAGGTTCGATCTATAAGAAAGATTTGCCAAAACATCGGTTGGGTTCGGACTGGAAACTACGTGCAAAACGTGGCAAGGGTAGCGCAGTGTCATGAGTGCTAGACTCAGAAGCAAATATGCTCATGCACCGGTTCGAGCACCAAAAAGCGTCAAATTCTGGCAAGTACTTGCGAGTTCCTAATAAGAATGAAATTAGTTTACCTGATGGATTGCCTTTGGTAACTTAAACTGCTTAGTTTATACTGGCAAAATATCTATAAAAACCTACCATAAGGCTTCACTTCAATAAATAAATATATATATATATATATATATAATGCAAAAGTCAAATTTTATAGATAAATTATATTTTGAATTTTATACAATGTTTAAGTATTACTAGAGAAAGATATATATATATATATATATATATATATATATATATATATATATATATAAGATATATATAATCAAATGCTCCAAAAATTCCATTTAAATATAATTTAATTATTTGACATGGTGCCTGTCAGACACAATGTATGACTATATTTTACCTGAAAAGCATCGTTGGAGCTTCGTTGTAGTATAGGTATATTTGAAAAATGATATCACGTTTGGCTATCACAATTAGTATTTCGAAAATGTGTATTAAAATTTTAAATTGTAGCGTATCTCACCATGGAATAAAATCAGTCTTGAAAAATACCACATACTAAATACCACGTGATCAATAAATTATCAAACGAAAAAATGGACCACGCACGAAGTGTATTGGGTAAAACATAAAAAAATCTCACAGGTTCTGTTCATTAAAACTGGTGCATAAAGCCTATGTTCATAGGAAGCAATATCTCTCTAAACAAGAATGGTATACATTTTACAAGTGCCTGCACATTAAGGTTGTGTTTTGAATTCTCGCTGACAATTACATTTTTTAATAAATTATCACCCATTAAGCCAGTTTATTGTCAAGCAGATACAAATCATTTTAGTTATTATATATATATATATATATATATATATATATAAGAGAGAGTATATATATATATATATATATACATATATATATATATGTGTGTGTGTGTGTGTCTGGGTGCGTGTGTGTTGGTAATTCTGTGATCATAATCTAATTCAGCATATGAATAATTATAGAAATAATCATTAGATAAATTAGGGAAATGCTATTATATTGTAAAGTTATGAGGGTTGTATATAAAAAAGATAATAAGATCTGCACTCCAATTTAACATCACAGAAAGAAAGCACTAATCACAAACTGAGCCTTATTCGTAAGGAGGAGTCAAAAAGCACCCCGTCTTGAGTCTCACTTAGAGCACAACAGAACTCACAAAGAACAACACAAAAACCCCCTGCTACCGATGTACATAAGACAGCGTTTTGTTAATCAGGCATTCCTTCAGCAGAATGTGTTTTTAGCACGAACACGATAGAAGCATTTCCTTTTGCAAATTTGTTCGTGACGAGGATATACCGAAGGAACAAAGACACACGCAGGCGTATATAAAGCTTGTCTACATAAGAACTAAACTGCGGTACATTTTAATTAAACAATGGCATAAATTTACAGGAAGTTAAAAAAGCCATCGATCAAAAATAAATAATTTTAACAAATAATGAGCTTCTAACTTGAAATATTTTTTTAATATTCAAAAATGTATGACAGGAAAGAAAAATATTCAAACAAATTGGAAAGTTTATTGATATCACTATCCGAAAAATAGTCAGCACATTAACAATTGTCAAATTATTACAATCAAATCATCATTGGGTGCACCAGTGGGGATAACAATTCTTTAAATAAAATTTGTAATTCTCATATAGACATAATTCCGTATTACACCAAACCATTCTCACAACACTACTATTGGTAATTTTGCTGTTATAAAACTCGTTAGATAAAATTGTATTAGTGGTTATCCCAATCTCACAAACCTGATTAGAAGAATTATCAATGTGAAGAACGAGGGTGTATACCTACTTTTCTTAAACATAAATGCGATAATTGGAATGCCAATAGTCATCACGCTGTTCCTTCTGAAGCTTAATTATGAACGTGTACCTAACTAAACACTTTTTTTAATCAAAAAGACATGGCAAATTAAAAACCGCGGGACATCGCTGCAAGTCAAAAATCACAAGTTTGATCGATAATACAGGTTAGCTTGTAGAATTTGAGAAAAGTATAGAACTGGTTAGAGAAATTTGTTGTTCGATCATGTCAAGTTCGCAAACTTGACTTAAATAAATGTCCGTTTAGCTGACAGGAGGCCTAATGAACATATTTGTCAACTATAATAGCTAAATTGCGTAGGATAAAAATGCGCATGTGATGTCCAAGTAGCGAAGAGATTTATGCGGGCTATTAGAACTGATAAAGACGCGCGATAACGAAGGTTGGCATAACACGGCGAGAGGAAAGCGTCAAAACTTTTTAAAATAAATAAAAAACAGGAAATTCTGCAGCAATCTGCCACACCAAAGCCCCTCAATTAAAAATAGACTAAGTAGTTTCTAATTAAAATAAGTTGCGAATTCACGTTGACTTCACACATCATAGGGCAAAGCCCTCTTCTTCAGCTTCCAGTTAAACTGAAAGCGAGCATTCTTTCCTAAAATATTGCAGCATATTGAAGAAGTAAAAACGCGGTTTATTCATTTATCATGATCTAATCAAATTACGATGTGCTCACAATTCTAGCTTATGACATCACCTTTTTCGTCATAGAAAGCTTTAATACGCCTGATTGTATGATTCTTGTTTAGTATTGAGTTTGGCATGTAGAGAATTGTCTACAGACAACTGAATTATATTCGCAGTTCACTGAACATATACGCAGTGTAGCAAAAGCTCACAGCTCTGCAAAATGCGCAATAATTCACCGAAACAGTTTATACTCACAATCTAAAGATCAATTACTTTAACAATAATCTTGATCGAAATTGACGAATGAGACAGCAGCCTCAGCGTACAATGCAGCAACCATCTAATCATACAACATCGAATCTTAGTTACAAATGCGACTCGAATAGGCGAGTTGAAATTCCCACACCGAAGGGCAAGCTACAAGAATCATAGTATACTGCTCATTTAAACAGCCCGCACGTGTGAAATTAACCGTTTACAAAACGAGCAAGTTTAGGACGACGACAAAAAGGTGTTGATTGTTTTATCTAATTTATTTCGTAATTGGATCCTTGTTCCAAAATCAATAACGGATTCGCTGATGTTTAAACATTCATCGCTGTTTTTTTCATCCACGTCGAGGTCAAAGTAGCTGACAAATAAAGACACACCGGAGTAAAGGCTTTCTTTCCTCACGACTGTGAGGAAATCCGGAATTAAAATTGAAATATCAGCTGTAGAAACAAAGAGGCTGGATGAAATAAGATAACACATTAATCTTCCCGATGATTATTGTATCACATTTATTGCGTAATTGGTTCCTTTTTTCAACAACAATAATGTATTAGCTGATAGTATTTTTACATTCACTACCAGATGTATTCGTTCAAGTCGAGGTCAATGTAGATGACAAACAGACACACCAGATTAAATGTTTTCTGACTAAAATAAGCACGACTGAGGTAACGCGGCAGTGGAAATCGAAATATCAGCCGTAAAACCAATGAGGCGGAGGAAAAATAAAATTAATATAATCTTCAAGATGATTATTGCGTAATTGGTTAATTATGTCGATAACAGTATTGTTTCTGCTGCTGACAGTACGACGTTCAACATCGGTCGCAGATTCTTCGCGTCCCCGTCCATTTCAGTCAACAAAAGAACATGCCAGAGATAGACTGTCGACTGGCTACAACAGAGACTGTGATACTGAAGACGACCAATATTGGATATTGATATATCAACAGCTAAAATGATACTATTTCTAATATGAAGAATCCATTTTTGAAGACAAATCGTGCACCAGAATAATCAATGAAGTTGAAGACATCAAATGAACAGGACAGGAAGATAGTTTTTCAGAGGAAACCCGATGTCATCAGGTCGTAATTTACGAAATATTCTGTAAAACAAATGGATCTGCATTCACGTGAATTAAGTTTAATCCAGGCAATTGAAATTACGTGTAATTTTGTATTCTAACAAGACAATTTAATTTCAACTCGACTAATATTTAAAATTAAAATTGATCTGAAGCCATGAAACTTGCTACATTGGCAAATGCAATCCAAAAAGCACTATATAATTATTGGATTGGGATCACTTTTAAGCATGGAAGTATATTGCAGTAAATACTCAATAACGAGTAAGAAAAAAAGGAAAGTAAACAAAATTCGCAAAAAAAAAAGAAAAAAACTCCGGTCGGACGAGGAAAGTAAAACTAAAGCATTTAGTGGAAGAAGAATCTTTTAGCCTTATATGCGTCAATAGAAAATGAAAAAATATATCGTTTCGTCTAATAAAAGAAATTGCTAGGAAATTCATCTGTGCATTAATGAATTTAGCAATCTTTGATTGCAAAATAGCTAAAAAAATAATATTTCTGGTCCACGGACCTTATTTAAATAAACTGTTTATAACAGTTTCTTCTAAAAGGACAAATAGATACGTCACATTTCAAACGCAATGAATAGAAATGTTGGTAATAGAAAACAATAGCTTATATAAAAATTATAAAGGAAAACACTTTTTTTACGTCAGTATTTACAAATGGCAAATCACGAAAACGAAAACAACAAAACACCTAGAAATTTGACTGCCAGCACTTAGGCAGCTTGAATAAAGTTAAATTGTTTTGTATTTCCAAGAAGCTAGTCTCGGCACAAATAAATTCTATACTGTTTGGTTCAACAGATTGTTTACAAAAAAAGGAATTAAGATACGTAGAGAGCGAAAGAAAGAAAGAGTGGGAAATAAATCAACGTACAAAAGATATAACAGCTGCAAACTGCACTTCCGTTTCTTATTCTTCTCCGAGCAGTAACCGTGTTCAACGATGATCCGAAACAAATAATAAACCCAGGTTACCCTCGACTTTCCAGTAGCGAAGAACCTAAAAAGAGAAAAGAAGTAATAAAGTAAATGCATTCTCAACTTAAATTATATATAATACGTCTGCTGCCCCACAAAAAAAGAGTATAAAACACAAAAACGGACGATCAGCATAGAAGTAAAAAGCTGTTTTTATGTAAATCCAGAACCTTATATAGGATTAGGAAATTTAAATTGACGTCAACAGTCTCATAATCAATTTTCCACTTTTACAAACAGACTCTCGGACACCTTTATTACCACTGCCATCATTATATAGAGCAATACCCCGGAATTTACCAACTGATGCTCCACTGACGCATAGTCATATTTATGTGTGGTTATAAAAATTATGATAAATCCCATTTCCATCTGGGCCACCAGGTGATTAGTCGTAGGATTTGCTTCCATAAGATGAAAATCAACATTCTAGCAGACAGCAAACAGTTTCCAGTGACAACAGTATTCTTAAATCATCTATTCTCCCAGATAAATTAACAAGCGCAGATTTATAGAACCACGATTGGATCAAAAATCTTTTCCACATATCTAAAGTTCTGCAATCACAATCAACACAGTGAGCAGTTTGAAGTATCGTCCGCCAATAAACTTCCATCTTTACGAATAGACCGATAGCATTGATCATCATCATCATCCTTTCCAGCCATACAAAAGTCAAAAGTGAATAATTTTTCACTGTCATATAACGATAAGGAGTGAAAAAGAGTATATCAATGAATTTAGACAGATTATTAGTGAGATTTACTAGAGAGAGAGGCAGAGAGAGAAGGACTACCTTGCTAAAATGCGGAGTCTATGAATAAATTTTATTGTCCGTATTCTTCCTTAGTTTTGGGGTATTATGGTATCCTATTGTTTGAACCGAACCTGATGAAATTAATTTTCGATATCGAGAGAAATTAACAATTAACACTCTGCCAATTAAGATAACTTTTAATATTTTATAGTAGCCTAGAAAAGATAACGCTGCAGATACACCAGAGCGTTAGAATTCCCATAAATATAACTATTCGTTTTCAATCTGCCTTTACAGGACAAACGCCATGCCACCCAAGGAAGCGTTATACAATTAAATTAAAACGGCAGGATTGCATTATAGTTTTTGTTAGTAAGCCTACATAAAGTAGCATATGGATTTATTCATTTAGACCGATGTCGCTCATATTGGAAAACCATAAGTAATAGCAAGAATTTTCACTGTCGAAATATGAACTCGTGAGTTTTTAGTTCAAAGTCATGTAGCACATTTCCTATAACACTCAAATTGTACACTGCATGCATGTTGTACTAATATACAAACTTTTATTTTCGATCAGTTCTTTTAACCGACGAATCGCATACAGCGTTCTTTTCGGACAAAAATGCCAAATATCAATCCACGATCTGTGATTAAACAATAGAACTAAATTCCATCTAGGAAATGAATATAATATTTAAATAGCAGAATTTAGTAATATATATATATATATATATATATATATATATATATATATAAATAAATATTGTCAGAGTAATCTTAATAATATATAAGGAAGCAAATGCAATCCATCTACTATTTGATACCCTATCCTTCCTTGGCTCAACAAGGTGTTTGCATCCACTGTCTTCAATTTGACTCCAAATATTTTGACTTCCGGTTTCGGAAGCTTTTTTCAACGGAAAGCGCACCCCACAAACAATTTGACAATCAATATGTCAAGTGGAAACTTTAGTTTAAACTCATAGGTCGGCAAAATCTTGAACCTTTTATCTTTTCAGATGATGTAATTTTTGGCCTCAGTTGATGGGTTCTCACTTGTCCCTTCTCCTTTAAGCCTTCAATTAGCTGATTGTCTGAAAGCGCTTTAGGATCAAGATCCGCCATTGATCTTTCACCTATATTTCGAGACTTTATTTCCAGTCTCATCTTCAGGGTTGACACAATACGCACAGGAGTAAAACACAGCTTGTGGCAAATGTGGTATCCTCATTCAAGGCAGATATATTTATATATATTTTATTTTAATTGTCTTCCTAATATCCGGTCTTCATACCTAGTCTCTAATACTCAAATGTATACAAAAACTTATCCCTGTCCCCCTCTGCGCACACATCTACCTATAAACATGTGTATTTTAACTATAAGCACACCTAATGGATTGACATACACGCCTATCAATGATGTCTATATTTTAATTGCTGTACCGGACGCATAGAAAGATCAACAAATTTTGAATTCTATATTGCTGTAATCCTCACCTGCCCCCCAGTTCACCTAATTCCATCCAGCTTGCAATCGGTTATATACAGAGAGATTAAAAAACTATTGAAACTCTATAGAGTATTATTCTATCATTTTGACAAGACCGAATACGGAAGTTACACTAACTAAATCGTTTTTCCGCTCAGTACACATTTATACTCAGATACTATATGAATTAGTTTCTGTATTAAAATATCGTATATATCTATATATATAGATAAACATATAAGCAACTATGTGGGTTACTCCCACATCTTTTATAAATATCTATATATCTAAATATAACTATACCTACGTGTATACACTATATATATATCAGCAATCTTTTATATTTTAATTTTATTTTTACTTATATATTTGTACCCATATCTTATAAAATATCCATTTATACATATGTCCACACGGTATCTATATATATATAGATAAGCATATAAGCAACTATGTGGGTTCATCCCACATCTTTTATAAATATCTATATATTCATCATATATCTATATATATATATATATATATACGTGTATATACCATATATATAATATGAATCTCATACAAGCAACACTGTGAGTCCCGCAACGGATAAATTATATCAGTAAAACACTTTTATATATCTATTTTATTGTCTATCTATATACTTCTATATATATATGTAGATATATGTATCTATAAGCAGTTGAAATAGGTTCTTTGAAATTCAACCACTTACAATTTATATGTATATATAAATATCAAAGTGTATCTATCTTCCCGTCTACACCTCATATATATATATATATATATATATATATATATATATATATATATATATATATATATATAAATTAAAGTTTTAACCTCACCTTGTAATTTGTCCGTTGGGTCCTTATTTATTTTATGGTAAACTTCTTTATTATTTAATTGTACGTACATCTTATCCTCATAATCCCTCTGGTTTATTAGCACTGTTGCTCCACCTTTATCTGCTTTAAGGCATATCACCTTATTAGATAACAACTCCGATCTTAATCTTTTCAAGTCATAATTCTTTTTGCATTTATCCTCCTTATGTTCTAATACTAATTTTGCAACATCCAATTCAAAGAAGTTTACCATAAAATAAATAAGGACCCAACGGACAAATTACAAGGTGAGGTTAAAACTTTAATTAATCAAATGATCGGATCTGGGGAATTGGATTCAGTACTTGGTAAATCATTAATACAAAGAGATTCACTCTCTCCCAGAGTGTATGGTCTAGTAAAAATTCATAAAAAAGATAATCCACTTAGGTTAATTGTCAATGTCCAGAATTCTCCAACTTATAAAATGTCCAAATTTCTGTGCCATAGAATAAGAAAATACACCTATTTTCTAGATTATACATTAAAGAATACTTATCACTTTACGGATATTATTAGTAAATATAAATTATTAGAGAATGATAAACTGGCAAGCCTGGATGTGGTATCTATGTATACGAACATTCCGGTACAGGTTGCATTAGAGTGTGTCCAACGTTGCCTAACTGAATACCCTGAAATACTAGAAGGGAGTAAAATGATGTTAAGTAGTATTATGGAAATGTTAAAAATTTGTATGTCCTCTACATACTTTATATTTAGAAATGAATTCTACCTTCAAGTTAAAGGTGTTCCTATGGGACAACCATTATCAGTCCCAGTCGCTAATATTTATATGCATTATTTAGAAAAAAATCTCCTACTTAGATCTCCCCTCAAACCATGCTTATATTTAAGATTCCTAGATGATATCTTCCTAATTTGGAATCACGGGGACAATGAGTTGGAGAATTTTCTGTATTTAGCTAATCAACTGGGAGAGGTAAAATTCACATTGGAAAAAGAAAACAAAGAAGAATTATCGTTTCTAGATGTAAAATTAAAACGAATGGGTCAGACATTAGAGAAAGATATTTATAGGAAGGATACTTATTCTGGTATCCTCCTGAATTATTGCTCTAATCACCCGTTTGGGATGAAAATAGGCATTCTAAAATCTATGATAATAAGAAGTCTTAAAATAGTGGATTTAAAATATAGGGATAAAGAACTAATGAAATTGAAAGAAATATTCAGGATAAATGGTTATCCGGAAAAATTAACTGAGAAAATCATAAAGGAGACATTATTGCGATTTAAGAGAAGAATAAAACAGGAGAAACGGACAGGAGATTTAGATAATCAGAATGAAGATAAGCACAGAACTCTGGTTCTACCAGACTCCAAATTAAGTAGAAAGATTAGGATATTAGCAACAAAATACAACATAAGAACAGTGTTAAGACAAACAGTTACAATAGGCAATAAGTTACCGAATCAAAAAGAAAAAATAGAACCTCTTAACACATCAGGGGTTTATGAGATACCTTGTAAAGATTGCAATCTTAGGTATATAGGTGAAACCATGCGTCCAATAAAGGTACGTAGAGGTGAACATAAGACTGCATGCAAATACAGACATAGTAATAGATCGGATCTAGCCAGACACTCAATGGAGTCAGGTCATCAAATAAACTGGGACGGCTGTAAACGGATTTCACTATGTAACCGAAATAGATTAACCAGGTTGATTAGAGAATCAATTGAAATAAAATCAGGAATGAACGTCATGAATATGACATGTGTAGAAAAATCATTAGGCCCAATATTCAATGAAGCCTTCTCTAATGGAAAGAAACGTAGATTAGAGGAATCAGAGCTAACAATAAATCTAAATAAGAGACCACGACTATGAAAGGGGAGAAAACAGAACGAATTAGATGGAGTTAGAGGGCGGTAATATGGCTATAGTTATATATGTATATATATGATGAACATTTCAATTTATATAAGATGTGAGAGAATTTCACGTTGTTGCTTATATATTTATCTAAATATATTTAACAAATATGGGCATCTATATTTCGCAAATACATATATATGGATGATTCTAAATATTCATATAAGATGTGGGGTGAACTCACATGGTCGCTTAAATGCTTATTTAGATATTCACAATATATATGTAGAAGAATATTTAGATTTTATATATAAGGTGGGAAAAGCTCACATGGTTGCTTTTGTGAATTGAGATAGGCATTATGTATATATATATATATATATATGAGGTGTAGACGGGAAGATAGATATGCTTTGATATTTATATATACATATAAATTGTAAGTGGTTGAATTTCAAAGAACCTATTTCAACTGCTTATAGATACATATATCTACATATATATATATAGAAGTATATAGATAGACAATAAAATAGATATATAAAAAGTGTTTTACTGATATAATTTATCCGTTGCGGGACTCACAGTGTTGCTTGTATGAGATTCATATTATATATATGGTATATACACGTATATATATATATATATATATATGATGAATATATAGAAATTTATAAAAGATGTGGGATGAACCCACATAGTTGCTTATATGCTTATCTATATTTATACATAGATAGCGTGTGGACATATGTATAAATGGATATTTTATAAGATGTGGGTACAAATATATAAGTAAAAATAAAATTAAAATATAAAAGATTGCTGATATATATATAGTGTATACACGTAGGTATAGTTATATTTAAATATATAGATATTTATAAAAGATGTGGGAGTAACCCACATAGTTGCTTATATGTTTATCTATATATATAGATATATACGATATTTTAATACAGAAACTAATTCATATAGGATCTGAGTATAAATGTGTACTGAGCGGAAAAACGATTTAGTTAGTGTAACTTCCGTATTCGGTCTTGTCAAAATGATAGAATAATACTCTATAGAGTTTCAATAGTTTTTTTAATCTCTCTGTATATAACCGATTGCAAGCTGGATGAAATTAGGTGAACTGGGGGCAGGTGAGGATTACATCAATATAGAATTCAAAATTTGTTGATCTTTCTATGCGTCCGGTACAGCAATTAAAATATAGACATCATTGATAGGCGTGTATGTCAATCCATTAGGTGTACTTATAGTTAAAATACACATGTTTATAGGTAGATGTGTGCGCAGAGGGGGACAGGGATAAGTTTTTGTATACATTTGAGTATTAGAGACTAGGTATAAGACCGGATATTAGGAAGACAATTAAAATAAAATATATAAAAATATATCTGTCTTGAATGAGGATACCACATTTGCCACAAGTTGTGTTTTACTCCTGTGCGTATTGTGTCAACCCTGAAGATGAGACTGGAAATAACGTCTCGAAATATAGGTAAAAGATCAATGGCGGATCTTGATCCTAAAGCGCTTTCAGAAAATCAACTAATTGAAGGCTTAAAGGAGAAGGGACAAGTGAGAACCCATCAACTGAGGCCAAAAATTACATCATCTGAAAACATAAAAGGTTCAAGATTTTGCCGACCTATGAGTGCTAACAATTGTCCCGCACAAGAAAAATGCGGTCAAATCCGAAACTGATACCTTTTTTGAAATCGCTGAGTACCGGATACTAACACTATGGCCATTGTGTTAGTAACTGATACCTTTTTTGAAATCGATGAGTACCGGATACTAACACTATGGATTCCGAGTCGGTACATGATACCAACCTGATGGATATAAATTTATGCTAAAGTTCACTCAAATTGAAAATTACAACAATTTCCGAACACCTGTTACTCCAGTTAAACCATACACTCTGGCCTTCATCGATATCAGTTATCACATTTCGCGGTAGGCATGACATCATTCAATTCAATATATTACAGTTAAATACTGTTTGTTGCGAAGAGCTAATATATATGCAAGTATGTATTAGATGTTGCGAACCTAGTAACAAATTAGTTCAGTTGTGACCAGAAGGATAAACCAAAGGCAGCATGAACGGAAAGTATAATCTCATACACATTCGTTTCGTGCTTACTGGCGACTCATCAGTAGGAGCCGGTATTACGCCTTTTAACCATTATATATTTGGGTGAAGAATGTAGGATAATAGGACGGTACAATCTCCTAGACGAATGTGTAAACCTGCAATAGTGAAGCTAACATCATATAAAATATACGGCAATGCGACTACAACGCTAACTCGCACTATATAACATATATATACTGAGTCTGTAAAGGATACTAACACTATGGCTATTATGTTAGTAACCGATACCAACATTATTGTACTGAAAAGGTACATGGTACTAACACTATGGATTCCGAGTCGGAACATGGTAACAACATGATGGATATTAATTTATGCTATAGTTCACCGAAATTGAGAATTACAACAATTTCTAAACAAATGTTACTCCAGTAAATGCATACACTCTGGCTTTGATCGATATCATTAATCACATTTTGCGATAAACATGACATTATTCAATTCAATATATAACAGTTAACTACTGTTTGTTGCGGAGGACTAATATATATGCAAGTATGTATTAGGTGTTGCGAACCTAGTAACAAATTAGTTCAGTTGTCATCAGAAGGATAAACCAAAGGCAGCATGAACGGAAAGTATAATCTCATGCACAGTCCTTTCGTGCTTACTGTCGGTAAAGCTGATTGAATTGCTATTTAATAGATAAGATAAATTATTTGGATGAATTTTGGAAAAATATCTTGATGAAAATGACATAACTTCTGAAGTAAAACTCCATTTTCCTAAAATTCATACAAAATTTTACAATATGATGCAGTAACCTGTTATAAAAGATGAAGAGAAGACAGACTTGAGTAATGGTCAATGGCAATTCTTGCAAGGCAGAAACGTCGCAGTAGAAGATGAAGGCGTGGATAACTTGCAGCCACCTCAAGCCATCAAAGACGATGCACAACACGAGTTGGAGGCGAAAGTGTTGAGTTCATCAAAGTATTCGCCATTCTCGACAGCTAATTCATTTTTGTATTTTTGAAAAGAGGCAAATAAATAAATCAGATCTTAATAGACAGAAAATATTTTGAATTAAATGACTTTAGCGCTATGGAAAGTTTGCTATTTTCCGAAACTCCCAAAAAATGTCTAAACCTAGTTCAGAATTTTCAAAATGAACCTGCAATTAAGAGAACAGTATTTGAGATTACATCAAGAAATCAAACTTCATTTAATTACTTGTTATCGCCGCCATAGAAGCCAATGTTCTTTCTTATTGGCTACTCGACTAGTACTAGCCAGACTTTTGCTGTGGGCGGGGCAAGACCTTGGTCTCATCTGTCACGAGAATTATGACTCCTTGCCCTACACAACCCTGTCGCACACTATACAAAACTTTCAATTATAAATTAAATTACGTAATCGGATAGCCATTCCTTCATTTCGAGCCTATATCGTATCTCTATAGGTCTTACATTCCAACTAGCCACTTCCAATCTGCTATTATACAGCAGACATGGAGAAATATACTGAGCCATTTTTAGCACATTTTCCACAAAACGTTGCCCAAAGGTACATTTTGTATAAAGAAACACACAAATAAAAATAATATAGACAAATAAACAATTATATATATATATATATGGGTAGATTGAAAGATAGATTGGTAAGTGGGTAGGTAGATGAGCAGATAGATAGACATATATAAATATAGATATACATAGAAAAAGATATATGACGGTAATACGGCCTTGTTGTTGGACTGGTTAAATAAAAAGTTATTTTTGCTTATTTAAAGCTCGAAAACTTGATTTAAAGATGTGTTTTTATCAGACTCGCGATCATTGATGGTTTAATTGTATAACTTCTATACATGCAGCGAAGCTGCACAAATATATTGTGCACGACATCATAGAAATGGTTCTGCCAATATTTCCCGTTGAGTACAATGTATGCGAGACTACTAAATGTGATAGCCGCCTATCTAGAATTGCTTCCCATATGTATGAATTCCGATTTGATCCTCGCTGCTTAGTTTACTGTTGTACTCCGATAATGATCACGGAAGGCAGAAACGCGTCATAACTTGTAGCCGATTGTAGATTTGCCTTGTTGGACTGATTAAATACAATGGGATTGGTGTTTGTTTGAAGTTCGCAAACTTGATTTATAGTATTGTTTTCGCCACCAACGCAAGATATATGTACATATATATATATATATATATATATATATATATATATATATATATATATATATATATATATATATATATATATATATATATTGATAGTTTCTAATTTCACCATTTTTTAAAATGTAAGAACAAAACAACGTACTCCATGGAATAACATTTATTAATAAATCTTATTTCTACCAGAATCTACAGCCATTGTTCTGGATTCGTTATGAACGAATATACTAACGAATCCAGAACAATGGCTGTAGATACTGGTAGAGATAAGATTTATTAATAAATGTTATTCCATGGAGTACGTTGTTTTGTTCTTATATATATATATAGATGGTTTGATAGAAAGTTGAAAAAATGAAATGATTTATTGATGAAATGATGTTCATATGTATTTTAGACTATATTTCGTTAGAGCCGCGTATCATGTTATCCTTAAGGTTTTGCTAGGTTTTGCGATTGGTTATATTCAATTTGTTTGATGACTTTTTCAAGCTGGCAATTTTGATTTGAAGTATATTTGTAGCACTATTTCTGACCTGATACGATGTTGACCTTATCACAGGTAAAAATGGCCAAACACATGACGTTGGTATTTAACTGTAACTACATGTAGAGCACAATTACATTGGAGAAACACTAGAGCGAATTTGACATTGTTCCATCTCCGACCATGGCAGTGTTCTCAAATACTTGACGAGAGAGTGCGGCAGGGTGGCTCAGTGGCTAGAGCACCAGATTCCGAAGCAGACATTTCCAGGTTGGAGCCCTGTCCGCGGCAATTTCTGGCCAGTACCTGATGAGTACCCTTAAGGACAGAACTGGTCTACTGGATGAATTGCCTTTTCTACACTACACAATTCTTAGTTTATACTGACATGTGTAAGTAATTAATGGGTCAGGTGCTTATGTTAAGAGCGCAACATTGATTATAATAAATAGGAAACTGGTCTGATTCATAATTTTCATTTCCTTACATAAGTTAGATTTAACACATACTGATGACTTATGAATAAAAACAGAGAATACATCACTAAAGACCATTTATTTATGTATTAATTAGGAGAGAAAGGCAAGATGTTACGCAAGAATAAATTACAGTCTATCAGCAAACTTACTCAACCATATACATATATATATAGATATATCGAAATTATCTCTCTACCTATAGACATAGATATCGAAATTTTCTCTCTCTATTTATATCGATCAATCAATCAACCAATCAACCAGTCAATCAACCAATCATTCAATCAATCAATCAATCAATCAACCAATCTATATATCTAGCAATCAATCATTTAATCAATCAGTCAGTCAACCAATCAATCAGTCAATCAATCTAATATCTATCTATCTATCTATCTTTCTACATCTGTATCTATATCTAAGTATCTATCCATCTACGCATCTACCTACCAATTCATATATTTATCAACCAATCTACTTTTCCACATATATATTTATATACTCCTGATATGTTGAGGGGTTTTATTTTTTCTTTAGTTAGCCAGTTTATTGTCCATTTTCTTAAAACAGTTTTCATATTATTATAATCAAGGTTGCCGCCTTGATATAAACACCTGACCCATTAATTACTTACATATGTCAGTATAAACTAAGAATTGTATAGTGTAGAAAAGGCAATTCATCCAGTAGACCGGTTTCGTCCTTATTGGGAACTCATCAAGTACTGGCCAGAATTTGCCGCGGACATGACTCGAAACCGGGGAACTTCTGCTGCGGAATCTGATGCTCTAATCACGGAACCACTCTTCCGCACACTACACTGCACACATATTTTAGTTATTTACTCACTAGATCAACATGGTTAGTTTATTTCTCCTTTAGATGGAACTCGTATGACATCCATTTAGACCAAAATTTCCCACTAACCATCCCAATATTTCATTAATGAACAGACACCACACTACATGCGGATGTGTATTGAAATGAACATTTATATAATTAAACGAACATTGGTTGCGCGGGTGGTGTCAACAATTATTATAATCAAGGTTGCGGTCTTGATATAAACACCTGACCCATTAATTACTTACATATGTCAGTATAAACTAAGAATTGTATAGTGTAGAAAAGGCAATTCATCCAGTAGACCGGTTTCGTCCTTATTGGGAACTCATCAAGTACTGGCCAGAATTTGCCGCGGACATGACTCGAACCTGGGCACGTCTGCTTCGGAATCTGGTGCTCTAACCACGGAACCACCATGCCGCACAGTACACATATTTTCCACTTATATACTAACTAATGTAACTTGGTTAGTCTTTTTTCCTTTAGATGGAGCTCATATGACATCCATTTAGACCAAAATTTCCCACGAACCATCCCTAATATTTCATTAATGAACAGACACCACACTACATGCGGATGTGATATTGAAATGAACATTTATATAATTAAACGAACATTGGTTGCGCGGGTGGTGTCAACAATTATTATAATCAAGGTTGCGGTCTTGATATAAACACCTGACCCATTATTTACTTACATATGTCAGTATAAACTAAGAATTGTATAGTGTAGAAAAGGCAATTCATCCAGTAGACCGGTTTCGTCCTTATTGGGAACTCAGCAAGTAATGGCCAGAATTTGCCGTGGACATAGCTCGAACCTGGGCACGTCTGCTTCACAATCTGAGGTACAAACCATTGAGCCACTCTACCGTACACTAAACTAGTCACAATTTTCAGTTATATACTAACTAATGTAAATTGGTGAATCTATTTTTCCTAAAGGTGGAGCTCTTGTGGCATCCATTTGGACCTGAAGTTCCTACAAACCATCCCAATACCTCATTACTAACAGACACCAAACGACATGGGGAAGTGCAATTCAAATCAACACTTGGACAGGACCAGCCGTACCCAAGCACCAAATCCTGAAAACTACGACGAATATAACTCAATTTCTGCTGGTTCCGTACAGCATGCGAAAGGTTCACCAATGAGTAGTCAATTTCATGAAAAAAGAGGAAATCAATTTTCCTGCTCTTAGTATTGCTGAAAATTCACAGGACCAGCCGTACCAAAGAGTTAAATCCTCAAAAAAGTAGACGAATAGAGCTTACTTTCTGCTGGTTTCGTACAGCATGCGAACGGTTCACCAATGTGTATTGTCAATTTCTTTAAAAAAAGAAGAAATCAACTTGCCTACTATTAGTATTGCTGAAAATAGACAAGACTAGCGGTACAAAAGAGTTAAATACTGGAAATTACGACGAATATAACTTACCTTCTGCTGGTTTCCTACAGCATGCGAATGGGTCACCAGTGTCTATTGTCAATTTCCATAAAAAAAATCAACTTTCCTACTCTTAGTATTGCTGAAAATGGACAGGACCAGCCGTAATAAAGAGTCAAATCCTCAAAAATTAAGACGAATATAGCTTACTTTCTGCTGGCTTCTTACAGCATGCGAACGGTTCACCAATGTGTATTGTCAATTTCCTGAAAAAAAGAAGAAATCAACTTGCCTGCTCTTAGTATTGCTGAAAATGGACAGGACCAGCCAAACCTAGGATTCAAATCCTGATAATTAAAACGAATATAACTTACTTTCTGCTGCTTTGCACAGTATCCGAACGGATCACCAATTTCTATTTTCAATTTCCTGTAAAAAGAATAAATCAACTTGCCTACTCCTAATATTGCTGAAAATGGACTAGACCAGCCGTACCCAAGAGACAAATCCTCAAAAATTAAGACGAATATAGCTTTTTTTTCTGCTGATTTCGTACAGCATGCGAACGGTTCACCAATATGTATTGTCAATTGCCTAAAAAAAATAAGAAATCAACTTGTCTGCTCATAGTACTGCTGAAAAATGGACAGGACCAGCTGTACCAGAGTCAAATCCTGAAAATTAAAACGAATAGAACTTACTTTCTGCTGCTTTCGAACAGAATGCGCACGGTTCACCAATGTCTACTGTCAATTGCCTGAAAATAAGAAGAAATCAACTTGCTTGTACTTCATATTGCCGAAAATGGATAGGACCAGCCGTACCCACGAGTCAAATCCTCAAAAATTATGACAAATATAATTTAATTTCTGCTGGTTTCGTACAGCATGCGAATGGGGCACCAATGTCTATTGTCAATTGCCTGAAAAAAGAAGAAATCAACTTGCCTGCTCTTAGTATTGCCGAAAATTGGACAGGACTAGCCGTACTCAGGAGTCAAATCCTGAAAATTAAAATGAATATAACTTACTTTTTGCTGGTTTCGTACAGCATGCGAAGGGTACGCCAATGTATATTGTCAATTTCGTGAAAAAAAGAAATAAACTTGCCTTCTTTTAGTATTGCTGAAAATGAACATGACCACCCGTACCCAAAAATCAAATCCTGATAATTAAGACGAATATAAATTACTTTCAGCTGGTTTTGTACAGCATGCGAATGGCTGAACAATGTCTATTGTCAATTTCATGTTAAGCGTAACAATACTGGTTTCCTTGAGGATATTGGAGTACGAATTTCAATATTAAAAAATATTGGCACAAATTTGAAAAAATTTTGGCGAAATAACTTTGCATATGACAGAAATGAAACAACAAATTTGTCAAATTTAATTCATATATATATATATATATATATATATATATATATATATATATATATATATAATCAAATACAGTGTCATTTTCAAATTTACCTTAAATACATAAATATTTTACCCTATATGAATTTTAAAATGAAAGTTAAAATGACACAGTATGGACAGGACCAGCTGTACCAGAGTCAAATCCTGAAAATTAAATTATATATATATATATATATATATATATATATATATATATAATCAAATACAGTGTCATTTTTAAATTTACCTTAAATACATAAATATTTTATCCTATATGAATTTTAAAATGAAAGTTAAAATGACACAGTATGGATTTTGCTAGATCTTGTACTTCTTAAATACATGTAGAGTAATATTAATTTTATCCTTTGGAAGACTAATTATCCTACAAGTTGTCTTTAAATGTCATAAAATTTATTTACATATCTTCACGTAGTAGGGATGAAATATGGAATCCACTAAAAAAACTTTAAGGTCCTCCAACATATCGGGCCGGATACTGCAATTATTCTTTTATATATATAAATGAAGAAAAAATTCATCGGAAGAATTAAAATGCGCAAAATATTATTTTCAAAATAGTAACATTATAACCACTAACAAAACTATTCAAATAAACGACGTAGTGATAAACTGATTATTTTAGTAAGAACCACTAACATTAGCAATTAGATAACAGAAAAACGTGAGTTGAATTGCACATTCAGATATTTACAAATTAAACCGCAGTTGAGCAATAAACTTATATATATATATATATATATATATATATATATATATATATATATATATATATATATGCAATCATAAATAATGCGAAACAGATTGAAAAGAATAGAAAACGAGAAACGTCGGTGCAACAGCAAATACCGAATATTAGTACACAATAAATCTTACCGGACGATGAGAAAACCTATTTCGACAACAGTCTCCAAAAGTTGATACATTTAAAATAAGTTAATTGAGAATAAATGAGCATTAGAATAACCTACTTTTACCATGGGTCAGGCAGTTTTATCAAATTTTCAATTTCCTCTGAAGTATTTGGAGGGAAAAAGGTTCGCTGATTCCCGATAATATCGATCCACGGCAAGATATGAAGATAAAATTCACCCATTTGCACCGAATATAAATCTGTCAGTGGACGCTCCATATTGGCGGCCGCATCAAAATCGCAATTTACTCCTGACCGGGTACCACTTACAAGGTGATTCACATGTTTCGACGTGCCATCGCTCACCTGTGCAACCTGATTTTTCTGAGTTAATTCATCAGTGTACGTACCCTCGATGGCATTCAAAGTGTGTACTGTTGGCATTGTATTCGCACACACTGGACTTAAACTATGCCAATTAATTTTGTCTGGCATCTTCGGCATCTCTGGCCAATCATCCATTCGATTTGTAACCGGTGGGAGTTTTCCATGGCATTTCGAACGACTGGAACTGCGGAGACTGGAACATTTTTTATCACGGAGTTTTCGTCTTTTAGTCGGAATTTTATGACAGGTTTGATTGTCTTCCTCGCCTAAAGGTCTCTTACTATTTACAAAAGTAGCACTTGCCGATTTTTTATTCTTTTTAGCGTTCACTGCGTTGTTCATTGTGGAAGTATCTGTACTATCCCCCTTAATCGAATTTAGCTTAATGACTAATTTTTTTATGGGTAAACGACATTCAGATTCATTAATAAATTCAACGTCTTCCCTGAATGGAACACAATTTCCTGCATTAGTGGCTGGTTCGGGTTGAGTTTGGCATTTCAAATTGGAGCTGCAGAAACCTGAACATTTACTTGCGTGGACTTTCTTTATTTTATTGTGATTTTGATTACCATTTTGACTGTGTTCAACACTTAACGGGCCTTCAGCATTTATAAATGTAGCAGAAGCCGATTTTAGTTTCTTTTCAGTTCTCATTGAAGTTTTTGTCCTGGAAGCCTCTGTAGTACACTTTTTAATCGCATTCAGGTTAATCACCATTTTTTTAATTGGTAAACGACATTCAGATTCATTAACAAATCCAACGGTGTCCTTGAATGAAGGGCAATTTTTTGCACGGGTGTCTGGCTTGACTTGAGTTTGGCATTTGTCTGTCCCAATTTTCAGTCGATTATTTCTCATTTTTTTCTTAATTTTACCCAAAGAAGACCCCGATAATGATGGCTCTTCTTTGATCGCCAGTAAAATGTCGGTAGTTTTTAATCCATCATCTCTGCTTGAAGCCATGGGACGCGTCAGTGGAGTAGCTTCAGAAACACTAGCAATTTTGTTATTGTGTGTAGATTCACCATCAGATCTAATGTGGCGTGTATTAGCATGAGCCCTTCTTTTTTCCAAATCAGGAGACAATTTTTGAAGTGCATGAAGATTATTTGGAAGTTGAGCGTCTAAAGATGTGAATTTCGCTTCTGGACCCAATTGTCTAGTGTTCGAATTAAGCAATAATATAGGCACTACGGTGGCAGAATTGTCATCCACTTTCAACAGTGTTTGCCAGTCCTTAATAAGGGCACGAATTCGATTACTCACGGTTGGACTTGCCTTTTTTCGGATATTATTCATCAGCCTTCCTACGCGAGTTTCCTGAAGTAACGACATTGTCATTGGAAACGCTTCCAATTCATTAATCGCTTCAATCAGCGTTGGGTAATTTAACACACTTTCATTCGCATCAACTGCGCTGCGTATTTTGAAAATGATTGCCTCTAATTTCATATCGACTAATGCGTTGTTGTTAGAATCCGCATGGCACATCCGTTCCGAATATTCTGAGAAGGCGCTAAAAAAGTTATTAGTAATTAAAGAAAGTAATTTGTGCTGTTGTAGAGGAAGATATTTCCTCAGAAAAAATTAGTGACATTTATTGATAAATTTAAACCACCGTGGCTGATTGAAACGAATATTTAAAAAAGAAATTATTCGTTTATTTTCTACAACATTCTTTATTTATATACTTTTGAATTGTGATTAAATTAAGTTTTGGTAATCTGTACATTACTGGTCTGACTTTCCTTAGCAAACTTCATTTGTTTCTTATCTCTACTTTTCGGTTAAAGATACTCGATTTTCACAATATACATCTGCTATTATTTTGTGTTTGAATCGTTCATATTGGGGACGTTCTGGAACAGATAATTTAATATTTCTTTTTTTCGCGTCTTATTTCTTTCCAGATTATTTGATCGAGTGTATTGCTATGTAAGAAGTACACATTTCATTGCCTCAAGTTGGGTCGTGGATGCCAAAATGATATTCAAAGCTTACCAGATTGTAAACCATATGGATAAATTTGCTGCAGCGTGGATGGCATTGCCAGAGAATTTCAGAAGCACCTTGGAAAACATAAGAAGCATAACTGTGGAAGAAGAACCGTATAATGCATTTGAGTTACTAATGGCCTATATTCAACAGAGATATCAGCCTGAAAGGTCGACACAAATGTGCGAATTTTTACGCCTAAAAAAGGGGGGGCGTCAACTACCATCAGAGTTTTACGAACGCCTTTGTACGAAAGCTTCCAGGTTGAATATATCTAAAGATGTGGTAAATTCTATTTTAACAGCTGAGCTACCATCCAGGCTTAGAACCACATTAAAAGTATTTGATACAATGAGTATTGATTGGCCAACTAAACTCAGAGGGCTAGACGGAGTGTATAAATAGTAGGAACCACAAGTACATGCTGTAATGACAGGCTTTGTCAAGGTGCAGCCAGTTAGGTCAGATACCGAAACCAACCTGACGATACAAGAAGCCTTGCGTTACTCATGTAGAGAAGTTGCTTTTATACGTCGAGACATTTCGCAACTTCAGAGTCAGAACAGATACACTAGATATCGAGGGAGTCACTCGCGTCAACGCTTCGATGGGCCACGCGGATGGTGTAAGGCACATGGCGAATACGGACGAAGTGCAAAGTACCAAGGTGAGAATTGCATATACCCGCGGTTAGGTGTACCCAGATGGAAAGGAAGCGCTAAACCGGTAGAGAAATCAATAACTGGGAAAAAGATGAAGCCCCCGCTAGTAGGAGCCGTGGCGAGGGTTCCATTGCAAAGGCTCCCAGATATGCCTTTAAAAGGACCATATCATTGGGAGGGATTTCTTGACGCACTTCAAACTAACTCTAGATCCCAAAACTAGGACTATCGCAGAAAGCGTAGGGGTGTTAAAACACACCGAGTCTAACACTTCAGCAGTTAAAAGTCCTTTTACCCAGTCCCACGGTCGCACATGACTTTGTCGACATCATGGAGAAAATCCTTGCAGTTTTACAAACTTTCAGTGCGAAGAGAACAGGATTGAAGACAGGAGTAGAACACCAAATAGAATTGGTTGCTCCATTGTCTTGTTCACCAAAGGCC
This sequence comes from Eudiplozoon nipponicum, assembly GCA_029291075.1. Lineage (NCBI taxonomy): Eukaryota > Metazoa > Platyhelminthes > Monogenea > Mazocraeidea > Diplozoidae > Eudiplozoon > Eudiplozoon nipponicum. The sequence continues at coordinate 27,735 of JAQBSW010005548.1, forward strand.
CAACCATTGGCACAACACAAGCAACAAGATGCTGTGTCTGAATTTCACCAATTGCGCGAAGAGGGAATTTTCAGAAGGTCAAATTCCAATTTTGCTACCTCAATAGTAAAAGTTCCTAAATCTGAACCGAAACAATGAAGGGTTTGTGAGAATTATCGTCTATTAAACTCAGTGACGAATAATGATTCTTATCCTCTCTCTTACCAAAGTACTCTGCTTCGAGATGTAATGGGATATGAGGTTTATTCAACTTTAGATCTCCAGAAAGCGTACTATCAGATACCGATGGAGGAAAATTGTATACCACTCACCGCAGTCAGATTTCCAGGAGGGGGATCGCATGAATTTCTTCAAATTCCTGTCAGACATTCCAACGTTTGGCTGAGAAGCCCTTCAGAATTATCCATTTATGAGGGTGCACATAGAAAACATAATTATTTTCAGTCGATCAAGTGATGAACATCGTAAGCATTTGGAAACGGTTTTGACCAAGCTGAAGCAATATGGAGGAGTGGTCAAACCCATTAAGAGTAAAACTGGATTCTCTTCAGTTAAGTATCTTGGACATGTACTTTCCAAATACGGAATTAAACCTTTGGAAGATAAAATCCAAGCTATCAAGCACGTAACGGAGCCCCGGACCGTGCGCCAGTTGCGAAGGTTCTTTGGCATTACCGATGATTCATTTCAGCTCTTGCCGGAATTCCAGAATCTTTAACACGGCATTTCACACGTGAAAAGAGCACGACCATGAAACCAGGATATGTTCGCAAGCTCCTGAGTGGCAAGTTGTTGTTATGAGAAACGTACAGAGATCAACCACGTTCACATGTGCCGTTGGAGTTACGTGCCAAAATTATCCAACAATTACACGATATGGGACATCCATCCATAAAGCCCACCATTCGATTAGTTAACGACAGAGACGTATTGCCGCATATGTCTAAAGACATACGGGTATGGGTAAGAGCCTGTGCCAAGTGTCAAACGTGTAAGGTGTGGAGACATAACAGAACCGAGATACAGAATATTGGGACACCGACTGGATGGTTCAGACATGCACACTTAGACATTGTCAAGATCTCTGAAGTCAACGGTCAAAAATATCTGCTAACAATGGTAAATCGTTGTAGTCGCCAATTCGAAGTAGCGATTTTGAAAGATTTGACAGCGCAAGAAGTTTTTTTCGCGTTCCTATATAATTGGACATCTCGTTATAGTGTTCCGGAAAGAGTCACTAGTGATCACGGTGGTCAATTTATGTCAGAGCTTTTCGTAAGATCTCTTAATATCACGGGAACAAATGTATTGCATACCAGCGCATACAATCCACGAGCGAATGGGATTGTAGAAAGGCTGCAGTGAACTGAAAGCTGCGTTGAGATGTACTGGTGGAACAAGTTGGATACACGTTCTTCCTATAGTATTACTTGCCATGCGCAACCGATTTAGTGCGGAATTTGGAACTTCAATAGCAGAATTGATATATAAAGAACCATTAAGGTTGCCTGGAGATCTAATAGAAACTCTAGTTATGTAGATTGGTTTGTAGGAACACCTAGAGATAAGATGTCGTTTAGCTCCGACAAAGACTAGAAAAGTAAAAACCAAATGCTATGTGTCCTCTGATCTAATATCGGCTTCGCATGTTTATGTAACTAATGAAAAGTAGGAAGACCTGCCTGACACCATTTTGCAAAGGACCGTATAAGATCAAGAGGATAACAGACAAAAAAGTCATCATAGAGGTAAATGGCATTGATGATTGTGTTACGTTGGATCGTTGCATTCCCCAGTTTATCTGGATCGACGATAAGACTGAATTAACAGATTAGTTGAATGACCATCGTTCCATGGACAAATCTGATGTGTGCAATCCAATCACGTAGGCATATAATTCAAAGCAGCGATTTTCACAAGACGCGTTGTTGAATACATCGACATCATTTGCTACAGAGTTACAAGATCATAACGTTTTGCCAACGTCAGGCGAATTAGCAGTGCCAGTGACAACTAAACAGGGCGCGACGTCGACATCAAAGGCGCCATTATGCACAACTCATTCAGGAAGATTACTTCAGCCAAAGAACAATGATTACGTCCATTATTGGCCGTCTTTTTTTAGGTGTTGTATGTAGAGGAAGATATTTGCTCCGAAAAAAATTGTGATTGAAACGAATATTTTTTTTTAATTATTCGTTTATTTTCTAGAACATTCTTTGTTTAAATACTTTGCAGTATATATACTTTTGAATTGTGCGTAATTTCAGTTTTGATACTCGATTTTCACAATATACATCTGCTATCTTTTTGTGTTTGAATCGTTCATATTGGGGACGTTCTGTAACAGGTAATTTAATAATTCTATTTTTCGCGTCTTATTTCTTTCCAGATTATTTGATGGGGTGTATTGCTACGTAAGAAGTACATAGTCCACTGCCTAACACTAAGTTATCAAATATATATTTAAGTTCGATTAGCCTGGAAGGAAATCTTAAATTTCAGGACACAAACAAGTTAGCTGAAGATATAGCATGCATGAGCTCAATAGATGTGAACGAGAATACCAGATTATCAGACTCAATTGGGTATATTAAGCCTGCAAACGACTAGGCATCTATGGGGTTCTCATTCACAAATAGGTATGGAGGCTCTACACTGTTAAGTATTTATGAAACAAACAGTTCCTTAACTAAAATACCTACTCCAGATAATTCAATGTATTCTTCACCTAAAAAATATATGAATATATATGTGGGCTCATTCTTACGTTCTCATGGGATCACGGTCATATAAATCTTTATATTTTATCTTTTGCAAAACTTGAGGGGTAAATGATAACTTCCTTTTAATTAGAATGTGTAAAATAGATATGAATAGAACAGTATAAACGAGATTTTATCACTTTTCTTTTAAATTACCTGCTGCGCACCATTCGGCTAACTTCAAATTGATAATACTGGCAGCGTCCATTAAACACTGCATTGAAAAACCTCATATTAATCCCAAAATAACGATAGAAAAACGTAAAACCCGAAACACAAAGCACAATAAAACTCCACATTTACGTGATCGTAACAGCGGTTAAAGTGAATCGCCATAACATAAGCCAGATATCTCTAAAGAAAACGCGACATTTTGTAAAAAAATGCTTGATTCCTATTGGTTGCCATCAAAGTCGAGCTATATTCGCCTTTGTCAGTGATTAATACTAGCTTGCGTTTTTGGTGAATTTTGATTGGTTGCCGATATAGCGCTAGCAATCTCGACGCTAATTGCGTGAAATGACCTTCAGACTCCGGTAACTTCAACTATACGCGTATATAAATTTATTCTATGTGCATATATATTTACATAATAATGATAATACATTTATTTTGCAACAAAGTCAAACAGGCACGACCATTGAAATAACAAATCAAGGTAAGGATATGTGGAAATGACTCAAATTGTGACAGGTAAAGTATATAGATAGATATATAATAGATATATGAAGAAATATCTATAAGTACTATAAATGTAGATATATGTTATATCGTATATATATATATATATATATATATATATATATATATATATATATATATATATATATATATGCAATTATAAACCTCGTAACATATAAGTTCAATTATGACCTGAAGGGTTAACCAAAGATTTATAGAAATAATTATATGTAAATTTATGACAATATATATAAAGGAAAGCTTTAAATAAATAAATAAATATATATATATATATATATATATATAAGGAGAGTATCATATACAATTATCTGATGAGATATATATATATATATATATATATATATATCTTTAACGCACCTTTAATTAATTTATGAAATGCATATCTATTCATAAAATTACATATAACTATATATATCCTAATAAACATTAAAACAGTGTGATTTATATATCCAGGGACATAACGTATATAAATATGTACAAAACACATAAATATCTACGTTTATATTACATATAGATATTTATTCACATATATCTATAATATATGCAGAAGCTTGAGTCAAATTTTCCTATTTAAATTATGGTCTATTAACAACATTAATTATATTTTATTAATTATTATATGTATATATATTTATATATCTTATTAAGAAGAAAATATACTCTGTAATATTTGAAGGCAGTGGACATAATAGAGAATATATATATATATATATATATATATATATATATATATATATATATATATATATATAATTTTTTTTATTTTAGTTTAATTATTTATTGAATATTATAACATTTTTATACCACACATATTAGAATATAGCGATTCCTCCATATATATATATATAAATGGATGGGCACGAGATTATACTTTCCGTTCATGCTGTCTTTGTTTTATCTTTCTGGTCGTAATTGACATAATATTTAAATAGTTGCGCAACATCTATTACATAATTGCATATATATTATTTCTTCGCCACAAGCTGTATCAATCTCTATATATTAAATTGAATGATGTCATGATTAGCGCGAAATGTGATAACTGATATCGATCAAAACTAGAGGTATGGATTTAGTGGACTTACAGGAATTCAGAAATAGTTTTGATTGTCAATTTTGGTGAACAATAGCATAAATTGAAATTCATCATGTTGGTACCATGTACGGACTCGGAAAACATAGTGTTGGTACCATGTACCTTTTCGCTTCTATAATGTTGGTAACGGGAACTGACGCAATAGCCATAGTTTTGGTGTTCTTACACACTCGGCATATGTATTATATAGAGTGTGCTTTGAATTCGCATTTTCGAAGACTTTATATCATATTAGCCTCACTACTGCAAGTTTACACATTCGTATATGAGATTGTACCGAATAAATTCCCACATTACTCAGTAAAATATATAATGGGTAAAGGGCGTAATACCGACTCCTGATGGTGAGTTGCCAGTAAGCACGAAACGAATGTGCACGAGATTATACTTTTGATCATGCGGTCTTTGGTTTATCCTTCTTGCCATAATTGAACTAATTAGTTACTAGGTGCGCAACACCTTATACATAATTGCATATACATTAGCTCTCCGCAATAAACACTATATCACTTTAATACATTTAATTGAACGACGTCATGATTACCGCGAATTGTGACAACTAATATCGATCAGGGCCATAGTGTCTGGATTTTCTGGAGTAACAGTTGTTCAGAGATAGTCGTAATTCTCAATTTTGGTGTTGCGCACCTAGTAACAAATTAGTTCAATTATGACCAGTAAGCACGAAATGAATGTGAACGAGATTATAATTACCAATCATGTTGTCTTTGGTTAATCCTTCTGGTCATAATTGAACTTATATGTTACGAGGTTCATTATTGCATATATATTAGTTCTCCGCCACAAACGATGTCTAACTCTTATATATGTAACCTACATTAAAGGTCAAATATAAATAATGATATGCATGTTCCTAAGTTAATCAACTTATAGAAATAATTATATTTACTATATCTGACCATATATATAAAATATATCGATATGTATATTTGTATATATATATATAGAGAAAGAAACTTATGTATAATTATGCATATGTATAAATAAATATTAGCGTGATCAGTGTAATTTTATATATCTATGACTACTAATTATATATATATATATATATATGATATAAGCATATATATACATTTATAGTACTTATAGATATTTCTTCATATATCTATTATATATATATATACTTTGCTTGTCACAATTTCAGTCATTTCCACATATCCTTACCTTGATTTGTTATTTCAATGGTCGTGCCTGTTTGACTTTGTTGCAAAATAAATGTACTATCATTATTATGTAAATATATATGCACATAGAATAAATTTATATACGCGTATAGTTGAAGTTACCGGAGTCTGAAGGTCATTTCACGCAATTAGCGTCGAGATTGCTAGAGCTATATCGGCAACCAATCAAAATTCACCAAAAACGCAAGCTAGTATTAATCACTGACAAAGGCGAATATAGCTCGACTTTGATGGCAACCAATAGGAATCAAGCATTTTTTTACAAAATGTCGCATTTTCTTTAGAGATATCTGGCGATTCACTTTAACCGCTGTTACGATCACGTAAATGTTGATTATTATTGTGCTTTGTGTTTCGGGTTTTACGTTTTTCTATCGTTATTTTGGGATTAATATAAGGTTTTTCAATGCAGTGTTTAATGGACGCTGCCAGTATTATCAATTTGAAGTTAGCCGAATGGTGCGCAGCAGGTAATTTAAAAGAAAAGTGATAAAATCTTGTTTATACTGTTCTATTCATATCTATTTTACACATTCTAATTAAAAGGAAGTTATCATTTACCCCTCAAGTTTTGCAAAAGATAAAATATTAAGATTTATATGACCGTGATCCCATGAGAACGTAAGAATGAGCCCACATATATATTCATATATTTTTTAGGTGAAGAATACATTGAATTATCTGGAGTAGGTATTTTAGTTAAGGAACAGTTTGTTTCATAATTACTTAACAGTGTAGAGCCTCCATACCTATTTGTGAATGAGAACCCCATAGATGCCTAGTCGTTTGCAGGCTTAATATACCCAATTGAGTCTGATAATTTGGTATTCTCGTTCACATCTATTGAGCTCATGCATGCTATATCTTCAGCTAACTTGTTTGTGTCCTGAAATTTAAGATTACCTTCCAGGCTAATCGAACTTAAATATATATTTGATAACTTAGTGTTAGGCAGTGGACTATGTACTTCTTACGTAGCAATACACCCCATCAAATAATCTGGAAAGAAATAAGACGCGAAAAACAGAATTATTAAATTACCTGTTCCAGAACGTGCCCAATATGAACGATTCAAACAAAAAGATAGCAGATGTATATTGTGAAAATCGAGTATCTTTAACCGAAAAGTAGAGAAAAGAAATAAATGTAGTTTGCTAAGGAAAGTCAGGCCAATCAGGTAAACATTATCAAAACTGAAATTACGCACAATTCAAAAGTATATATACTGCAAAGTATTTAAACAACGAATGTTCTAGAAAATAAACGAATAATTTTTTAAAAAAATATTCGTTTCAATCACAAATTTTTTCGGAGCAAATATCTTCCTCTACATACAACACCTTCTAAATAAAGACGGCCAATAATGGACGTAATCATTGTTCTTTGGCTGACGTTGTAATCTTCCTGAATGAGTTGTGCATAATGGCGCCTTTGATGTCGACGTCGCGCCCTGTTTAGTTGTCACTGGCACTGCTAATTCGCCTGACGTTGGCAAAACGTTATGATCTTGTAACTCTGTAGCAAATGATGTCGATGTATTCAACAACGCGTCTTGTGAAAATCGCTGCTTTGAATTATATGCCTACGTGATTGGATTGCACACATCAGATTTGTCCATGGAACGATGGTCATTCAACTAATCTGTTAATTCAGTCTTATCGTCGATCCAGATAAACTGGGGAATGCAACGATCCAACGTAACACAATCATCAATGCCATTTACCTCTATGATGACTTTTTTGTCTATTATCCTCTTGATCTTATAGGGTCCTTTGCAAAATGGTGTCAGGCAGTTCTTCCTACTTTTCATTAGTTACATAAACATGCGAAGCCGATATTAGTTCAGAGGACACATAGCATTTGGTTTTTACTTTACTAGTCTTTGTCGGAGCTAAACAACACATCTTATCTCTAGGTGCTCCTACAAACCAATCTACATAACTAGAGTTTCTATTAGAAGATCTCCAGGCAACCTTAATGGTTCTTTATATACCAATTCTGCTATTGAAGTTCCAAATTCCGCACTAAATCGATTGCGCATGGCAAGTAATACTATAGGAAGATCGTGTATCCAACTTGTTCCACCAGTACATCTCAACGCAGCTTTCAGTTCACACTGCAGCCTTTCTACAATCCCATTCGCTCGTGGATTGTATGCGCTGGTATGCAATACATTTGTTCCCGTGATATTAAGAGATCTTACGAAAAGCTCTGACATAAATTGACCACCGTGATCACCAGTGACTCTTTCCGGAACACTATAACTAGATGTCCAATTATGTAGGAACGCGAAAAAAACTTCTTGCGCTGTCAAATCTTTCAAAATCGCTACTTCGAATTGGCGACTACAACGATCTACCATTGTTAGCAGATATTTTTGACCGTTGACTTCAGACATCTTGACAATGTCTAAGTGTGCATGTCTGAACCATCCAGTTGGTGTCCCAATATTCTGTATCTCGGTTCTGTTATGTCTCCACACCTTACACGTTTGACACTTGGCACAGGCTCTTACCCATACCCGTATGTATTTAGACATATGCGGCAATACGTCTCTGTCGTTAAATAATCGAATGGTGGGCTTTATGGATGGATGTCCCATATCGTGTAATTGTTGGATAATTTTGGCACGTAACTCCAACGGCACATGTGGACGTGGTTGATCTCTGTACGTTTCTCATAACAACAACTTTCCACTCAGGAGCCTGCGAACATATCCTGGTTTCATGATCGTGCTCTTTTCACGTGTGAAATGGCGTGTTAAAGATTCTAGAATTCCGGCAAGAGCTGAAATGAATCATCGGTAATGCCAAAGAACCTTCGCAACTGGCGCACGGTCCGGGGCTCCGTTACGTGCTTGATAGCTTGGATTCTATCTTCTAAAGGTTTAATTCCGTATTTGGAAAGTACATGTCCAAGATACTTAACTGAAGAGAATCCAATTTTACTCTTATTGGGTTTGACCACTCCTCCATATTGCTTCAGCTTGGTCAAAACCGTTTCCAAATGCTTACGATGTTCATCCCTTGATCGACTGAAAATAATTATGTTTTCTATGTGCACCCTCGCAAATGGATAATTCTGAAGGGCTTCTTCAGCCAAACGTTGGAATGTCTGACTGTAATTCGAAGAAATTCATGCGATCCCCCTCCTGGAAATCTGACTGCGGTGAGTGGTATACAATTTTCCTCCATCGGTATCTGATAGTACGCTTTCTGGAGATCTAAAGTTGAATAAACCTCATATCCCATTACATCTCGAAGCAGAGTGCTTTGGTAAGGGAGAGGATAAGAATCATTATTCGTCACTGAGTTTAATAGACGATAATTCTCACAAACCCTTCATTGTTTCGGTTCAGATTTAGGAACTTTTACTATTGAGGTAGCAAAATTGGAATTTGACCTTCTGAAAATTCCCTCTTCGCGCAATTGGTGAAATTCAGACACAGCAACTTGTTGCTTGTGTTGTGCCAATGGTTGGGCCTTTGGTGAACAAGACAATGGAGCAACCAATTCTATTTGGTGTTCTACTCCTGTCTTCAATCCTGTTCTCTTCGCACTGAAAGTTTGTAAAACTGCAAGGATTTTCTCCATGATGTCGACAAAGTCATGTGCGACCGTGGGACTGGGTAAAAGGACTTTTAACTGCTGAAGTATTAGACTCGGTGTGTTTTGACACCCCTACGCTTTCTGCGATAGTCCTAGTTTTGGGATCTAGAGTCAGTTCGAAGTGCGTCAAGAAATCCCTCCCAATGATATGGTCCTTGACATCGGCTACAAGACAGTTCCACGTAAAAGAAGATTTCTGGCCTAAGGTTACCGACAATTATTTAATACTCCTGACTCCTATCAGCCTACCATTTGCGGCCCGTAGTTTATAATCAAATGTGGGGCAATCTGCTTTCACCACATCTAACCTAACTATGCTTACCTCAGCACCCGTATCGATGAGAAATTCCAGTCCAGATAATTTATCTTTAATAATGAATTTGTTGCTGGATAATCCAGCAATGTTTTCCAGATCTCCGCTTAGTAAGAATCTGACTCTCTTGTCTTCTGTATCGGTGCTATCTGGTCTTGTCGCATTTCTAACTTTTGCCTTAAGTATGCCTTTTAAAGGCATATCTGGGAGCCTTTGCAATGGAACCCTCGCCACGGCTCCTACTAGCGGGGGTTTCATCCTTTTCCCAGTTATTGATTTCTCTACCGGTTTAGCGCTTCCTTTCCATCTGGGTACACCTAACCCCGGGTATATGCAATTCTCACCTTGGTACTTTGCACTTCGTCCGTATTCGCCATGTGCCTTACACCATCCGCGTGGCCCATCGAAGCGTTGACGCGAGTAACTCCCTCGACATCTAGTGTATCTGTTCTGACTCTGAAGTTGCGAAATGTCTCGACGTATAAAAGCAACTTCTTGTATCGTCAGTTTGTTTTTGGTATCTGACCTAAATGGCTGCACCATGACAAAGCCTGTCATTACAGCATGTACTTGTGGTTCCTACTATTTATACACTCCGTCCAGCCCTCTGAGTTTAGTTGGCCAATCAATACTCATTGTATCAAATACTTTTAATGTGGTTCTAAGCCTGGATGGTAGCTCAGCTGTTAAAATAGAATTTACCACATCTTTAGATATATTCAATCTGGAAGCTTTAGGCGATAATGATCACGGAAGGCAGAAACGCGTCATAGACTTGTTAGTTGGATGGTAGATATTGGACTTGCTGGCTGATCAAATTATTTTAGGATTGCTTTTCGGAAGTCACAACGCAAGTACATATATATATATATATATATATATATATATATATATATATATATATATATATATATATATATATATATATATATATATATATATGTACATATATCTTGCGTTGGTGGCGAAAACAGTACTAGAAATCAAGTTTGCGAACTTGAAATAAACACCAATCCCATTGTATTTAATCAGTCCAACAAGGCAAATCTACCATCGGCTACAAGTTATGACGCGTTTCTGCCTTCAGTGATCATTATCGGAGTACAACAGTAAACTAAGCAGCGAGGATCAAATCGGAATTCATACATATGGGAAGTAATTCTAGATAGGCGGCTATCACATTTAGTAGTCTCGCATACATTGTACTCAACAGGAAATATTGGCAGAACCATTTCTATGATGTCGTGCACAATATATTTGTGCAGCTTCGCTGCATGTATGGAAGTTATACAATTAAACCATCAATGATCGCGAGTCTGATAAAAACACATCTTTAAATCAAGTTTTCGAGCTTTAAATAAGCAAAAATAACTTTTTATTTAACCAGTCCAACAACAAGGCCGTATTACCGTCATATATCTTTTTCTATGTATATCTATATTTATATATGTCTATCTATCTGCTCATCTACCTACCCACTTACCAATCTATCTTTCAATCTACCCATATATATATATATATATATATATAATTGTTTATTTGTCTATATTATTTTTATTTGTGTGTTTCTTTATACAAAATGTACCTTTGGGCAAGGTTTTGTGGAAAATGTGCTAAAAATGGCTCAGTATATTTCTCCATGTCTGCTGTATAATAGCAGATTGGAAGTGGCTAGTTGGAATGTAAGACCTATGGAGATACGATATAGGCTCGAAATGAAGGAATGGCTATCCGATTACGTAATTTAATTTATAATTGAAAATTTTGTATAGTGTGCGACAGGGTTGCGTAGGGTAAGGAGTCATAATTCTCGTGACAGATGAGACCAAGGTCTTGCTCCGCCCACAGCAAAAGTCTGGCTAGTACTAGTCGAGTAGCCAATAAGAAAGAACATTGGCTTCTCGGGCGGTGATAACAAGTAATTAAATGAAGTTTGATTTCTTGATGTAAACTCAAATACCGTTCTCTTAATTGCAGGTTCATTTTGAAAATTCTGAACAAGGTTTAGACCTTTTTTGGGAGTTTCGGGAAATAGAAAACTTTCCATAGCGCTAAAGTCATTTTATTCAAAATATTTTCTGTCTATTAAGATCTGATTTATTTATTTCCCTCTTTTCAAAAATACAAAAATGAATTAGCTGTAGAGAATGGCGAATCATTTGATGAACTCAACAGTTTCGCCTCCAACTCGTATTGTGCATCGTCTTTGATGGCTTGAGGTGGCTGCAAGTTATCCACGCCTTAATCTTCTACTGAACTAATTTTTTACTAGGTTCGCAACACCTAATACATACTTGCATATATATTAATTTTCCGCAACAAACAGTATTTAACTGTTATATATTGAATTGAATGATGTCATGCTTACTGCGAAATCTAATAACTGATATCGATCAAGGCCAGAGTGTATGGATTTCCTAGAGTAAAAGGTGTTCAGAAATTGTTGTAATTCTCAATTTCGGTGAACTATAGCATAAATTCATATCCATCATGTTGTTACCATGTTCCGACTTGGAATCCATAGTGTTAGTACCATGTACCTTTTCAGTACTATAATGTTGGTATCGGTTACTAACACAATAGCCATAGTGTTAGTATCCTTTACAGACTCAGTATATATATATATATATTATATAGTGTGAGTTAGCGTTGAAGTTGCATTGCCGTATATTTTATATGATGTTGGCTTCACTATTGCAGGTTTACACATTCGTCTAGGAGATTGTACCATCCTATTATCCCACATTCTTGACCAAAATATATAGTGGTTAAAGGGCGTAATACCGGCTCCTACTGATGAGTCGCCAGTAAGCACGAAACGAATGTGCATGAGATTATACTTTCCGTTCATGCTGCCTTTGGTTTATCCTTCTAGTCACAACTGAACTAATTTGTTACTAGGTTCGCAACACCTAATACATACTTGCATATATATTAGCTCTTCCGCAACAAACAGTATTTAACTGTTATATATTGAATTGAATGATGTCATGCTTACTGCGAAATCTAATAACTGATATCGATCAAGGCCAGAGTGTATGGATTTCCTGGAGTAACAGGTGTTCAGAAATTGTTGTAATTCTCAATTTCGGTGAACTATGGCATAAATTCATATCCATCATGCTGTTACCATGTTCCGACTTGGAATCCATAGTGTTAGAACCATGTAGCTTTTCAGTACAATAATGTTGGTATCGGTTACTAACAAAATAGCCATAGTTTTAGTATTCTTTAAAGATTCGGTATATATATTATAATGTGAGTTAGCGTTGAAGTCGCATTGTCGTAGACTATACGATGTTAGCTTCACTATTGCAAGTTTACACATTCGTCTAGGAGATTGTACCGTCCTATTATCCCACATTCTCGACCAAAATATATAGTGGTTAAAGGGCGTAATACCGGCTACTACTGAGGAGTCGCCAGTAAGCAGGAAACGAATGTGCATGAGATTATACTTTCCGTTCATGCTGCCTTTGGTTTATCCTTCTGGTCACAACTGAAATAATATTTTTGCTAGGTTTGCAACACCTAATACATACTTGCATATATATTAGTTCTTCGCAACAAACAGTATTTAACCGTCACGATCCTTGTTTGGCCCAATCGCAAATGGACAATCTAGTTTAAACTGTTTTATCCATACTTGAACGAACATTGGTGGCGCGGGTGGTCATAAAAATTATTATAATCAAGGTTGCGGTCTTGATATAAACACCTGACCCATTAATTACTTACATATGTCAGTATAAACTAAGAATTGTATAGTGTAGAAAAGGCAATTCATCCATTAGACCGGTTTCGTCCTTATTGGGAACTCATCAAGTACTGGCCAGAATTTGCCGCGGACAGGAATCGAACCTGGGCACGTCTGCTTCGGAACCTGGTGCTCTTAAAACTGAGCAATCCTGCCGCACACTACACTGCACACAATTTTCTGTTATATACTAACTAATGCAACTTGGTTAGTCTATTTTTCCATTAGTTGGAGCTCATATGGCATCAATTTAGACCCAAAGTTTCAACTAACCATCCTCAATCTGTCATTACTGAACAGACATCACAATACATGGGGAAGTGATATTGAAATGAACATTTATATAATTAAACGAACTTTGGTTGCGCAGGATGGTGATAGCAATTATTATAATCAAGATTGCGGACTTGCTATAAACACCTGACCCAATAATTACTTACATATGTCAGTATTAACTAACAGTAACTGTCAGTATTTTCATTGCATTTGATTTTCACAAACACGCGCACATATACGTTGAATTTAACATGTTAATTTTTAAAATGGAGTTAAACTCATACGATGCTTGTTCCAGACCGAAGTTTTTGTATACTCGAAAGGATCTAAACAAAGAGTTTTCTAGAAATTAAGCTAATGTTTTCTTTTTTTAATGATATTCGTTTCTGCTAGCTACGGTATTTTAATTCTATCAATAATTGTTACTCTTCTTTTGTCTCAGGAAATATCTTCCTCTATATACACCATCTTCTGAAAAACAACGTTAGAAACAAATTAATGTTTAATATTTCCTATGCGTATTGTGTTTACTGGTTCCCCTTATGTCGACGTTGCGCATGGTCCATTTGCCTCTCGTACTGATGGTTCTTCTGATATTTATGGGTCTCGGTGTTCTTGTTATTCGTTTGAGCATGATGACGCTGCCGTGGACGATGCGTCTTCTGGAAGTTGCTGTTTTGATTGCACATGTCAGACTCGTCTATGGAACGATGGTCCCTTAAGTCATCTAGTCTATCAGTCTCGTGATTAATCCAGATAAAATATGGAATGCAACGGTCCAAAGTCACACAAGCCTCCATGTCATTTACTTCTATGCCGACGTTTTATGTGCCATCCTCTTGACCTAATACGGTCCATTGTAAAATGGAGTCAGGCTGTTATTCGTATTTTCATTAGCTACATAATCATGAGATGCCGATCTTAGATCAGAGGGAACATAGCACTTAGTTTTTACTTTTCTAGTTTTTGTCGGAATTAAACGGCGCATCTTATTTCTAAGTGCTATGACAAAACAATCTATGCGATTAGAAAACCAATAAAATCTATTTAGAATGTCTGGTAGATCTCCAGGCAGCCTTAATGGTTCTCCATATACCGATTCTGCTATTGAAGTTTCTGATTGTTCCCTATATCTGTTGCGCATGACGAGAAATACTATTTGAAGATCGTCTACCCAGCTAGATTCACTAGTACACCTCAACGCAGCTTTCAATTCACGATGCAGCCTTTCTACCATCCCATTTGCTCGTGGATTGTATGCGCTAATATTCAGTACATTTATTCACGTGATATTGAGAGGTCGTATGAAAAGCTCTGACATAAATTGACTACCGAGATCACTAGTCACCGTTACCGGTACATCGTAATGTGACACCTGGGTATATAGGAACGTAAAAACGACTTCTCGCGCGGTCATACCCTACAAATTCGCTTTATCAATTTGACGATTAAAATATCAACCATTGTTAACAAATAATTTGTACTGTTAACTTCGGGCATCTCGATAATGTCTATATTTATATGTTTGAACCGTCCGGTTGGTATCTTCATATTCCGTATCTCGGTGCTAGTATGTCTCCAAACGGTATCGGTTGGCACTTGGTGCAGGCTCTTACCCAATCCCGTATGTTTTTAGACATATGCGAATGATATAGTGATGAAAGGGTGATTCATTCAGTAGACCGGATTCGTCCCTATTGGGAACTACATCACGTACTGGCCAGAATTTGCCGCAAACAGGACTCGAACCTGGGAAAATCTGCTTCAAAATCTGGTGAACTAACCATTGGACCACGCTGCCGCACACAACACACAATTTTCAGTTATGTACTAGCTAATGTAACTCGGCTAGTCTCTTTTCTTTTAGGTGGAACTCATATGGAATCCATTTAAAATTAAAATTTCAACTAACCATCAAAAATCTGTCATTATAGATCACACAAATTGCTACATCGGGAAATCGTATTAAATTGAACATTTATCTAATATATATATATATATATATATATATATATATATATATATATATATATATATATATGCAGCATAAATTTCCAGTGTGGAACAATATATGTGAAACTGACAGATGTAAGAGCCGCATGTCTTATTTTGCTTTTCATATGTTTGCATTGCGGTATTGTCTTCGCTAGTCAGTTTGCCGTTGTGCTATGATGATGATTATGGAAGATCGAAACGCATCAATACGTGTTTCTGACAGTAGATTTACATAATTATTGTCATTAATTTGATTCTAAAATTGGCTTTATTTCATCATCATCTAAATATTCCTTTGTTATTTTTCTTATTAGAAATTCTAAACTTGCCATTTCTCTTGCTATCAGCCCCATTAAAATTCGTGCTGACTCTCTGTCTCTCTTCCTCATTTTTACTCTAGTCCCTCATTATTTCAACTAAACATTGGAATAGGCTCTTACCCAACCAGTATGTCTCTAGATATATGCGGCAATACATATCTGTCAGTCATCATTCGAATGGTGGCTTTGACGGATGGATGTTCCAAATCGTGTATGTGATATATTTTGGCGCATATGGTGGGAGTTGGTCTCTGGACATTTCGCATAAAAACCACCTGCCACTCGGGTGTATGCGAGCGTAGCCTGGTCTCTTAGCCAACATTAACGTAAAGGGATTTGATCCTTGCGCTTCCTCGATTTCCTTGACCAAAATGTTAGGAGAATCACCTAGATACTTCAATGGACGTATCGGCTCGACGTCTGCGTCATTCCGTCTGCTATGTGCATCTACTACCACATTTTCTTTACCAGCAATATGCAAGACACTATAGTCGAACTCTGCTAATCGGATTTTCTTAGAATTTGCCCTGCAAATGTTATTAAGCCTCGCGGTTTCACCAAGTATGCTTATCAACGGCTTGTGCTCTGTCACTAACTTGAACTGATGACCGTCTAAATAATGCTCAGATTGTATCACGCAGTATACACAGCAAAAAGCTCTTTACCAAAAGTATCCTACCATTTTTCTCGATCATTAAGCTTTCGAATGTAAAACCCGATTGGTCTTACTCTATCCTTGTCTCTTTACTGAAGCTCGGCCTCTATTGCAACTACTGAGGTATCTGTAATTAGCTCAAATGGCTTCTCAAAATCTAAAGGTGCTATAGTGGTTATGTCACAGCATTTCCCGGTTGTCATGACTCAATGTGATAGGCCAGGACTTCTTTATCGTGCTCTTCTCACGTGTGAGATGGTGAGTTAGCAATCCTAATGTTTGGGCTAGACATGGTATAAATCCTCGATAATAGCTTATTTTTCACAAGAACCTTCGCAGCTGACGCACAGTCGAGAGCTCTGTTACGTCCTTGATGGCTTGGATTTTATCTTCCAAATGTTTAATTCCGTCTTTGTAAAGTGCATGTCCAAGATATTTAACCGAAGGCCATCCAATTTTGCTCTTATTGAGTTTGACCACTAATCCGTATTGTTCCAGCCTGGTCAAAACCTTTTCTAAATGCTTGCGATGTCTCTAACGCGATCGATTGAAAATAATTACGTCGTCTATGTACACTCTGTGGGTCTTCTTCAGCCAAACTCTGGAGTATCTGGCTGGTATTTTTTTAATCCAAAAGCCATTCGAAGAAATTCATCCGATCCCTTTCCCAGAATCTGACTGTGGTGAGTGGGATAGAGATTTATTCCATTGGTATCTGATTGTAACCTTTCTGGAGATCTAAAGTTGAATAAATTTTATATCCAAGTATGTTTCGGAGCAGAATACTCTGGTTAGAGGGAGGAAAAGTATCAATGTTAGTCACTGAGTATAATAGGCGATAATTCCCACAAACCCTTCATTGTCCCGGTTCAGGTTTGTAAACCATCACTATTGAGGATGCAATATTTGTAATAGACCTCCTACAAATTATTTTTTTGCGCAATTATTGAAATTCAGCCACAGCAATATGTTGCTTGTGTTGTGCCAACGGTTGGGCCTTGTGTGAACAAGGTAATGAAGCCACTAAATATATTTGGTGTTTTATTCCTGTCATAAATTCATTTCGTTTGGCACTAAAATGTTGAAAATCTGCAGTGTTTCTCGATGGTATCGGCTAAGTCACTTGCGACTATGGGACGGGTAAACGAACTGATCTGACCACTGAAGTATCAGACTCACGTCTTTTTCACTTTTCTTAGTTGTGGGATCTAGTGCCAGATTGAAGCCAGTCAAAAAAGCCATCCCAATGATATGGTCATTGAAATCGGCTACCAGAAAATTCCACCTAAAGGAAGATTTCTATCCCAAAGTTACCGACAGTTCTTTCATCTCATAACTCCTATCGGACTACCATTGGCGGGCTATAGTTCATAATAAAACGTGGGGCAATCTGCTTCCATCACATCTTACCTAACTATGCTTCTGCACTCGTGTCTATAAGAAACTCCAGACCAATCAATTCATCTCTAATATGAATATTTTGCTTGATCATCCGGCGAAGTTTTCAAGATCTCCGTTTAGACAGAATGTAACCCTCTTTCTGTCTGTTTCGGTGCTATCCCATATTGTCGCACTTTGATTTTGCCTTTTACAGGCACATCAAGGAGCCTTAGCAATGCAAGCCCCCATACGGCTCTTAATAGCGGTGTTTTTTATGCATTTCTCGGTGATGATTTTCTCTCTACCGGTTTAGTGCTTCATTTCCATCTAGGTCAACCTAAACCCGGCTATATGCAGCCTTCTCCTTAGCGCTTAGCACTCCTTCCATAATGACAATGTGCCTTATACCATCCGCGCGGTCCATCAAAGCCTGTTGTGAGCGACTCCCTCGACGCCTAAAATCACTACCCTGACACTGAAATTGTGAAATATTTCTCGCTATATCTTCAATTTTGCTATTTATATTTGCGACTTCTCTTCCTAAATCGCGCATATTTTCCTATAATATCAAGATAGCTTATCTATTTTCCCTGACTTTCTGCACCGTGACTGAGTCTGCTGTTACAGCACGTACCTGTGGTTGTTGCTGTTTGTAAACTCTGAGTTGGCTTGGCCAATCAAAATTCATTGTCTCAAAAACCTCTAATAGGGCTCTAAGTCTGGCTGGTAGCTCTACTGTAAAAATAGACTTCACTATATTTTGACATATATTCATTCCGGAAGCTTTCGCGCAAAAGCGTTCATAAACTTCTGATGCAAATTGACGCCCAATTTTCTCTAGGTGCAGCAGCTCCAACATTTGTCCGACCTTCCCGATGATATCTCTGTTGAATTTCGGCCGTTGGCAAGTCAAAGACATTGCGTGGTTCTTCTTCCACAATTGTGTTTATAAAATTCTCTGACTGGCAGCAAATTACTCCATAGGGTTCACAATATGGCAAGCTTTATAAAGCATTTTGACGTCTCTGACCCAATCAAAATGTTTTTCGTATTTATACAGTGGTAGACATAACTTTTGGACTGTTGCAATCGCTATAGTTTGTAGAGGCTTTAATCCTATTAGCTAATGGGAGTCCCATTGACGCCAAGATAGATTCAGTCTTAGTGAGCTTAGAGGAGTCTGATAGGACAATTTTATCTTCAAAGTTCATGCCTACGACTCATTCCAAACCTGCAATTGATAGGTTTACATACCTAATAAGTTCTAGAAATAACTCGAGAAATATTAAAATTACCGGATCTGCGTTTTGACTAACGCAGCTATCATTGTTCCAGTAGTTTTCTTTTTTCAATATATTTCGGCTAAACTTATCGATAGCCTCACAAGTTTAACAAACGAAAAAAATGAAGCAAGCAATAATTTCAATTAATCCAGGTTCGCAAACACAATCATCATTTAAGAAATATTTAGCATGGAATTATAGCTGCAACGCCGTTAAATGGTATAATAAATATACACGGATGAAACAAAAACTCGAGCAATATGTCTGACGAGGTTGGTATGAGAATAGCTTTCTCGAACCTTCGCTATTTTTAAAGAACGCGAGTATTTCATTCTGCATCTGTACACGCAGTTTTATTATACACTAGTGATATTTGGCCCCTTAGATTAAATTGTTTTTGACGCTTACAGGTATTTGACCACGTTTATAAGAGAATCGTAGCTAATGTAGGTTACCAACAGCGAATATCCAACGCTAACATCCCTAGACGTATTTTTGGTCCTCCTTAGAAAAAAATAAGGTTCCATCGACTACATTAGCTCGTTCACATTTCGCGTATGCCCGAAATTCGATTTCCTAATAGAGCACTGTTCTCTCACCCAGTATGAAATTGGTGTAAAATACAAGGTTTGCAGATTTATACATCCAATTTGGGTAGTATATGACTCACTCATCTGCCAGGATGAGTTCCACGTTCGCATTATTGTTCTTAGTTGGAAACCCTGCGCGATATGGCATCGAGCCGAGCTCAGTGGCGATCTTGTTGTAAATTTCTAGTAGAATCATCATCGAAACTCTCTTTTCTTAGTTGGGCAGAGTTAGATGCGAGATGTAATTTTTTATGACGTGATACAATGGAAGCCGCAAAAAAGCCTAGCCTAATGAATTCTCGGCCTTAATGTTGTTGTGTATAGGTTTGCCTAACTTGCAGGTGTTATCTAGAAAAAATTACTCATAGTACTCTATAAGTACTCTATCGTAATTCCGTAATAATTTGTGTGACTAAATTATTATTTTTGTCGCTATTTATAAAAATCTTTTAATGATTGTATGGCAATGAATCATTAGTTACTATTTTCTTTTGTATTTCTGTGCATGATGATAAACTAAGCAATTATTTATTAATGCTATGTACGTTTTAATGTCGGTGCTTTCAATTTGCGAACATTAAAACAAGATATCTGCTATTCATACTACAGAGGATTTCTCTATGTTGCATTATACAATCCCGTAAATTGAGTCATGGTAACTGATAATTACGTGAAAGAAGCGTTTGAGTAAGGTAACAGGTTATGCATGTTATCAAGTGTATACACAACAGATTTGAGAAAAGGAACATCAAAAGAACCAATAAATGTTTTTAACAGCAATATTATATCCGATAAAATGTGATGTTTTGATCGATGAGCTGATTACATCAAGGAACTATTTATTCAGCGCCTGCGTCAGACTATTTTCTTAAAAATATGCACGTGTCAACGTGAAACACTAATTATAAATAGTCGTCTGAGTTATAAATACGCAGGGCGATGTTATTAATGAAATATCGCATAGATCCATGTCTCGATGATCTCAATCCAAATTTAAATAAAGATGGTGGCGTAATAATTTGTTGGACATTGGCATCTATTCTTTAAATCAAGTTTGCGAGCTTGAAGTAAACAGCAATCCCATTGTATTTAACCAGTCGTCGAACAACATAACAAAACTACAGCCAGCTGCAACGCACTGACGCGTTTTGACCTTCCATGATCATCATCAGAGTATGACGGCAAACTGACTATGGAGGATCAAACCGCATTGAATATATATGGAAATCAAATTTTGATATGCGGCTCTCACCTCTAGCAGTCTCGCATACATTGAACTTGACTGGAAATGTCGGCTGCACAATTTCTATGCAGTCACGAACATGAACTGTTTGCAGCTTTCGCCACATATACCTATATAGGCAATACAATTTAAACAATAATTGATTGCGCGGGTGATGGTAACAATTCTTTAAATGAAGTTTGTCAGCTTGAAGTAAACACCAATCCCATTGTATTTAACCAGTCGTCGAACAACATAACAAAACTACCGCCAGCTGCAACGGCATCTATTGTTCTGTGGTGATTTGGGTAGACCGTTCCGCTTGCTCGAATCCAGTGGACCGCCTTTCATATCACCCACGAAGATCAATTGTAGTTTTTGCGTAAACGATCGTGATACAAGCATGTCTCTTTCGCTTTTATTTTCATAAAGTTCGCAGTCCCAGTCCTTAGAGAAGATTAAACCAGTTTGCGACAAGAACGAGTTTATACAATTCATATTTTTAACTTATGGCA
This sequence comes from Eudiplozoon nipponicum, assembly GCA_029291075.1. Lineage (NCBI taxonomy): Eukaryota > Metazoa > Platyhelminthes > Monogenea > Mazocraeidea > Diplozoidae > Eudiplozoon > Eudiplozoon nipponicum. The sequence continues at coordinate 49,417 of JAQBSW010005548.1, forward strand.
ATTACTCGAATAATTTCATATTTATCGCCGTCATACAATAGATGTCTTTCTAGATTTAAATAATACATTTGACTCTGGGGATTGCAGCATTATAATCGAAATTTTACCATAAAAATTTTGCTGCTAAATTTGTAAATGTGCGAATTCTTTAGACAAATGATTCTAACCGCAATGGATTATAGCAGAAATTTAATACTAATATTGGCGTACGTCAAGGGGATCCAATTTTCCCTTCTTTGAATAAAGTAGTCGGCTTTGACTATTAGGAGAATACTATATTAAGATTCGCCAACACAGATTCCGTCCAGAGCACTCTGAGTTGATAAACCATTGCCTTTCCGTCTTACGGTTTGAAAATCACAACTAAATGTATGGTACTAATACAAGATCACCTATCGCTCACATAAACTAATGGAATTAATAGATACACATATCTTTGTAGTTGCATCAATAACGCACGCAATATGAGAATAGTAATAACTGGTTTGGCGATTTACCCTTGCCGTTTATGGAGAAAATATTGGATAAAACATTTATGTAATTGTCTTGTATACAATGCATTTGTAATGTTGTATTGTTATATGCTAGTTGGAGTCGATCTTATACGTTTACATGCATTTGCCCACCGCTGTATGAGAAGCGTAGCCGATATTAGTTACCAACAAACATTAGCAGCGTCTGTAATACATCTGTACGTGCAGTTGTATTATATGTTAGTGAGACTTGACCCATTCGACCACCGATATTGTGAAAATATTACTTCAAGCGCGCAAACTTGATTTACAGAATTGTTACCACCACCCGCGCAATCAATTATTGTTTAATTGTATTGCCTATATATTTATTTTTGGCGAAAGCTGCAATCAGTTAATGCTTGTGACTGCATAGAAATTGTGCAGTCGACATTTCCAGTCAAGTACAGTGTATGCGTGACTACGATAGATAAGAGTCGCATATATAATTTTGCTTTCAATATCTATAGAATACGGTTTGATCCTCGCTATTCAGTTTACCGTCGTACTCTGATGATGATCATGGAAGGTCTAAACGCGTCAGTGCGTGCGACTGGAGGTAGTTTTGCTGTTGTTCGACGACTGGTTAAATAAAATTGGATTGGTGTATACTTCAAGCTCGCAAACTTGGTTTAAAGAATTGTTACCACCACCCGCGCGATCAATTATTGTTTAATTCAATGCACCTATAGCTTGCCAACAACGAATAAGCAACATCGACATCCGTAGAAGCAATTCTTGATACGCATTTTATATACTTCTTGTTAGCCAAACAAATTAGACTATATCGTCTGAGCTGTCTTGATCAAATTTTAGGTATGCTTTCATTTCTATTGCCCAGTAGAGCTTTTTTCTCTCAATTATCAGTAGATTGGCATAAAATCCTGGTGGTATAGCGGAAACATTTTAAGTAAACCGCAATCTTATTAAGTTTTTAGAACTAGATATTCTACTTCATCTTGGTTGCAAACTCTGTGTGATATGGTATGGAATTGTGCTGAGTGTTGATCTTGTTGTTAACTGTGAAATGTGATCTTGTTTATGGAGCATTACTGTTAAAACCGCACAGGAATTATAATACCGATATTACCTTGCTTTTTAGCTGGCTTCACATAGGTTGTGTCGTGTAGTGTTGTAGACGACTCTTTCTTTTAGGCAGTTCGACAAATAAAAATCGATTTATTCATTTTTATTTCTGGCTTTTTTTCGATCGAATTTTTACTGTAATAAATTAGCTTTACGAAGGGACAACAATATATGTCTTTGCTGAGAAGTATTTTTTCATAATCACTTAGTTAATTGATTAAAGAGCGAGCGTTCGTTCTATGCAAAATAGTGCTTGGAGTGGACATTCCTTCGTGAAGTGGATATATTTTTTTAAATAAACAATTGTTTTGTATTATTTGGTATTGCATTACTACCTCTTACTAGTTTTTAACACCACTTGAGATTACCATATCTTATTGCCTTCGGATATTTCTCGAGACTCCTATGTAGCATTAAGATTTCTACGCTAAGAGACATAAAAGTATTATGATTTTAGTACGTATGATTGATTTGTTATTTTAAAAATGTTTTTCATCGCTGTTTCAACTTCAATAGACTTGCTGCACAATGGTTTAAGATAAAAATGCTTAAACTTCCACGATTTGTCTTATAGCACACAGACATATACACATAAGCAGTACAACTTTTAATGATTGCATAAGGCATCGGTTAGTTTTGGATGATGGATGAACCAAGACAAGTTAATGTAGGTTGGCCAGAAATGCGTGTCCCTATGACTAAAGTCTACTTATACTAATCTATAAAATGGCCAATATCGTCATTTATTCGTGCGTGGGTAAACAAAGTCGGTGTTTAAACGAACATTGGTTGCGCGAGTGGTGAGAACAATTATTGTAATCAAGACCGCAACCTTGATTATAATAAAAGTCAGTGTTTATTTTAGCTCTTCAATAAGATATTCCTTAGTGCTTAGGTGACTTGGAAACACGCCAAATTACGCATGATGGGCTGCCAAGGACCTTCGCTATCTGTTATGGGCCATTTAAGCGAAATATATTTTATTTATTGGTTCGTGGAATTTGTGGGATTTAAAATTTAAACCAGCCAGTCTTTTATAAATGGCGCTCTGAAAAAGAATGATATCAGCAATGTTTGTTTCCAGGAAAATCGAATTTTTTTGAGCACCATGGTGTAACACATTCTAGGCTAATTTAATGGAAAATGTTATTCATTTCCACAATCGTAAATGATCGAACTTGGTGTGGTGTTGCCTTTCTGCTATCTAGTGTTGCAGCGAAAGCCTTATTGACAAACTGCCTACAACATTTGATAGACGAACTATAGTTACCGCGTAGGCATTCTGATTCTCTGAGTTGTTGAAGTGCGGGCACCAACTACAAAATTCCGCTTATAATATATTTCGTATTTGGATGTATATCAAATTTGGCCTCTGGGCTTAAGTAACGTTTGAATATACGAGTGATTGTTAATGCTTTAAGTGGGGCAAACAGAGCTGTAGAAATATTGATTCTGATTGAAAATATGTGCAAAATATTACGAAGCTCTGCATTCATGCCATTCGACTTAACCTGGTCGTGGTGAATGAAACATTTCAGCATCAAGGTAGTGTCCTGTCACCAGATATAGTGATGCGACCCATATGAGAATGACAGCGACCTGTCATCATTCTCAGACTGGCCATATTTAGTAAGTAGACCGTGGTATTTTATGCCCAAGACACGAAAGCGTATTATTGGTTTTATATAGATTCAATCAATGTATCTGATCACAGTCATCTGGTAGAATCAAAAATTGCATTAAAAAGGTAAGTTGAACACAGGTATATCTTTTAAACAATGCACTACTAGAGAAAGGAACGTCTGTTGGCAACAGTATTTTGGACAAAAATGAGTGAATTCTTTTTAGTACGTTAACTTAAAAATGCTTAATCACGACTCAGCAGAAAGATTACCGAGGTCTGTTAGCAACGCTAATTTTTTGCAGTAAAATGTCGCTCTGAAAAGACTGAAAGCTTGACCGATATAAAAAATCGATTTTGTGATATCGGTCAATTTCGCTCGGAAAAAAATGAAAAATTGACCGAGCGAAATTGATTGATATCAGAAAATCGATTTTTGATATCGGTCAAGTTTTCAGTCTTTTCCGAGCGACATTTCACTGCAAAAAATTCGCGTTGCTAAGAGACCTCGGTATTTTTTCTGCTGAGTCATAATTAAGCATTTTTATGTTAACGTACACAAAAGAATTCACTCATTTTTGTGCAAAATACCGCTGTTAACAGACGTTCCTTTCTCTACTGGATACATTGTGTAAAAGATATACCTGTGTTCAACTTTCAGTTTTATTATTACGTGAAATCTGTTTTTACTACCAAGATAGATTACCGAATTTGTAGAAGCCTGAGTACAAAATACTAGTAAGTATCTAATTTTTATTCAATGTAATACTTTAAATTAATTTAACATATTTTGGAGCTCTGCAATTTACATTAAATAAACATTATATGTAACCTTACCAATGTAAAATTAAAGTTTGAGGTTAGGATTCACAATTATGCTATTAACTGAGAACTTTTGAATGATCTGTTATTTGAAAAATGTTTTTATCGTTGTTTCGACTGTAATAGATATGCTGTATAATAGCTTAAGTTAGGAATGCATAATAATCCTCGATTTATTTGGAAACAATAAATTGCGCTGATTTGTCCTCTTCCTCGACAATTTTGTTCATGTCAGAGGGAGCATCCTGAGATGCTTGCTCACCTTATCAAGTTTGGAATAATGTGAATTGAGCTTTAGTTCCGACACTCCGTATACTATCTGTCATTTGTAGCTGGTTTGTTTTCTTACTGCACCTATGCTTTCCGACTACATCTGTCTATCTGCTCGTTATACCGCAAACATCCATCTGAATCTCTCAGTTTTCTTATTTGCTTTTATAATACCTGTATTAAACACAATACGCAGAGAGCTTGCAGATCTTCCACCATCGTCCTCATTGTAATTTATTACGGACTTCATTTGCACACGCATGACATAAAATTATACATAAAAATATGCTATGTACATATTAAAAGCAATGAATAAATTTTAAAATTGTTTGATCATTCCGAAAAAGTTATACAACTAAGTTTTGTCATTTTACTTTAATTTAATATGTTTTGTTGGTTTGTGCGCGCGTGCGATAAAGAGGCTAGATTATTTGAGGATCGTATCAGACGAAAATTTCCAATATTTTGTGCATTAACAAAACTTTAAATGCTTTTTTTGCCCAATAAAATATCTTCAAATGTTGCAAATTTCTATCAATCTCAGCTTCAAGTCTTGCATTGATGTGTGCTCCTAATTAGCAGCAAAGCTAACCTTTGGCTTGGTTAAATCCAAGTTAGTTTAATACACGTGGACCAATTTTATATTTTATTATTGACTTTACACTAGTCCATTTGAACAAAGTATTTCTAAATCTTTATAAAATAAAATTTCTCCTCTACGGTAAGGTTTTGATTAACTCCTGCTCTGTCAGGCGTTGAGCTTGAGCTAGACGTAATATTGTCTGCTAGGCTGGTTACACACAGAAGACTAATAGTAGCACGCTTGACAATCTCGTTTTAAACAATCGCTTTGTGTTGAAACCAGCTCTGTCCTATACAGCGACGCATTACTTTACGATAGAGTTAAAAAGGTCATTTTCTTTTCGCCAGAATTCAACACAACTTTAAAATCTCTTACTTTATAAAGTCAAGTTTCTAAAGCAAAACACGCCGAATTCAGAGTGCAGTCCGCAGCAAATTATGGGTGGAATTTGGCGAGTTCCCAATAAGTACGTAGCCGTTAAGCTGGATTACATAAATTTTCTACATTAAGCAATGCTTGATTTGGTTTATACTGACATATGTAAGTAATTAATGGGTCAGGTGTTTATATCAAGACCGCAACCTTGATTATAATAATTGTTATCACCACCCGCGCAACCAATGTTCGTTTAATTATATAAATGTTCATTTCAATACCACTTCCCCATGTAATGTGGTGTCTGTTCAGTAATGACAGATTGGGCATGGTTAGTTAGAACTTTGGGTCTAAATGGATGCCATATGAGCTCCACCTAAAGGAAAAATTGACTAACCAAGTTACATTAGTTAGTATATAACTGAAAATGGTGTGTAGTGTAGTGTGCGGCAGGATAGCTCAGTGGTTAGAGCACCAGAATCCGAAGCAGACGTGCCCAGGTTCGTATCCTGTCCGCGGCAAATTCTGACCAGTACGTGATGAGTTCCCTATAAGAACATAACCGTTCCACTGGATGAATTGCCTTTCCTGCACTATACAATACTTAGTTTATACTGTAAAAAATGTTAGTAATTAGTGTGTCAGATGCTTATATCAAGATCGTAGCATAGATTATAATAATTGTTATCACCTCCCGTGCAACCAATGCTCGTTTAATTATATATATGTTCATTTCAATACCACTTCCCAATGCTATGTGGTGTCAGTTCAGTAATTACAGATTTCGGTTGGTTAGTTGGAAGTTTGGGTCTAAAAGGATGCCATATGTGCTCTACCTAAAGGAAAAATAGACTAACCAAGTTACATTAGTTAGAATATAACTGAAAATTGTGTGTAGTTTAGTGTGCGGCAGGGTGGCTCAGTGGTTAGAGCACCAGATTACGATGCGGACGTGCCCAGGTTCTAGCCCTGTCCGCGGAAAATTCTGGCCAGTATATAATGTGTTCCCAATAAGGACGAAACCGGTCTACCTGATGACTTGCCTTTTCTACACTATACAATTCTTAGTTTATACTGACATATGTAAGTAATTAATGGGTCAGGTGTTTATATCAAGAATGCAAACTTGATTATAATAATTGTTATCACCACCTGCGCAACCAATGTTCGTTTAATTTTTATAAATGTTCACTTCAATACCACATCCCCATGTAGTGTGGTTTCTGTTCAGTAATGACAGATTGGAGATGGTTAGTTTGAACTTTGGGTCTAAACGGATGCCCTATGAGCTCAACCTAAAGGAAAAATAGACTAACCAAGTTACATTAGTTAGTATATAACTGACAATTGTGTGTAGTTTAGTGTGCGGCAGGATGGCTCAGTGGTTAGAGCATCAGATTCCGAAGCAGACGTGCCCAGGTTCGAGTCCTGTCCGCGGCAAATTCTGGCCAGTACATGATGTGTTCCCAATAAGGACGAAACTGGTCTACCTGATGAATTGCCTTTTCTACACTATATAATTCTTAGTTTATAGTGGCATATGTAAGTAATATATTGGAAGTGCTTATATCAAGATCGCAACCTTGATTATAATAATTGTTATCACCACCCGCGCAACCAATGTCCGTTTAATTATATAAATGTTCATTTCAATACCACTTCCCCATGTAGTGTGGTGTCTGTTCAGTAATGACAGATTGGAGCATGGTTAGTTGGAA
>JAQBSW010005549.1:0-56396 GCA_029291075.1 Eudiplozoon nipponicum
TATATATTAGCTCTTCGCAACAAACAGTATATAACTGTAAACTAATGTACTTATTTATTTATTCATTTATTTATAAACGCAACCAGATGTGAATACATATAGAGTTTTTAATGTTAGTATTATTCTCCGATGGTCACACGTACAATAAGCAAACTAATATATAAATATTTAATTACCTATTTATAAAAGCAACCAGACTTGAATAAATGCACGGTGCACATTGTTAATAGTATTCGCCGATGTTTACGCGCACATATCAACAATTTGATTTAATTTTATAAATTTCATTTAATTACATTTAATCCCTTCCTACCATTTTTATATTTATAAACAAAACCATATGTGATAATATACACGATTTATGATGTTAATATTATACCCAGATTATCAGGCGACCATGCGAACAACCTAATGTATTTATGTTTATATTATAATGTATTTATTTATTCATTTATTTATAAACGCAACCAGATGTGATTACTTACACGGTTTATAATGTTGATAATTGACGCAAATGATAACTAGCATATAGCAAAATCCTGATATTAGTCTTATATACATTTTACTCGATTGCAAATGTCGGCTGCACAATTTCTATGTAGTCAGGAGCAGAATATTTTCACTTTCCGCCACATTTGTAAAAATAATACAATCAAATAAAATTTCATTACGCGGTTGTTGACAACATTTTGTTTAAACTAAAGTGTTTTCGGATTTGACCGCATTTTTCTTGTGCGGGACAATTGATAGCACTCATAGGTCCATTTTCAGATGATGCAATTTTTGGCCTCAATTGATGGGTTCTCAATTGTCCCTTCTTCTTTAAGCCATCAATTAGCTGATTGTCTGAAAATAACGTTGGAACAAGATTTTCCATTGGAAATTTAAAAATGAGAAATTTTAATGCAGGCTATTTCAAAATTGCGTATTAGACATATTTCTGTCTTTGTCTACTGTAGTACCAACATGATATAAAAACGAATTAATATGTTTTGAAAAAAATACTCCTCATCAGTATCTTCAGTTTCTTATAAACAGAATCCATACCGGGAAGTCTTCCTAAATATGATCAAATTTAAATGGATTCCCAGATTAGCTCTAAAATATCAATGTTAGTAAAATTATTGTTAACACTTCAGTAACGTCAAGAATTTGCTGCGGACAGGGCTCGAACTTGGGCACGTCTACAAGGTTAGTCAATGGTTAGAATCCGATTCCGAAGCAGAAGTGCCCAGGTTCGAGCCATGCCCCGGCAAATACTGGATAGTACGTTAAGAGTCCCCAACGAGAACGAAACCTGGCTACCAGATGAATTGCCATTTCCATCTTATACAATGATTAATTTATACATGACAAATGTGTGTATATAAGTAAACTAGTGCTTATTTCAAAACGCAGCCATGATTTTAATAGTTGTTAACATTGCCCGCACAACTAGTGTTGGTTTGATTATATAAATGTTTCCAGGTAGCGTGGTGTCCGTTTTATAATGACATATTGCAAGCGGTTAGTTGAAAGTTTACGTCTAAATAGATGCCATATGGGCTACTCCAAAAGGAAAGGCCGACAAAAAAGTATTTGTTGTTATATTACTGAAAATTGTGTGGTGTGCGGAAGGGTGGCTCAAGAGTTAGATATGCCTAGAATCGAGACGTGTTGTCGGCAAATTCTGGACAGTACTTGAAGAGTTTTCACTAAGGATTAAACGAATTTTCTTTTTTACACTATACAATGCTTGGTTTATATCGGTAAAAGTGTGTATACAATGGTACTAGTGTTTATATCAAACTCGCAAATTAGATTTAAATAATAAAGCTAACCCAACTTCAGTCAGCTGTACCAACTTGTTTTGACTTTCCATGTTTAATGCGTATATAATATTTAACAATGGACTAAAATTGCCTGGTCTGTGTCGTTACTGACTCAGGCTGCGTTCCAGTTGTTTTCTTGGTTGGAATTATTTCAGATATCACTGGAACACAGCCGGTGTTGGACACTACACAGTTCAGGTAATGTTGATAAATCAAATTTAGCGATTTTCCATTAATTTAAGTATATAGAGTACAATGTTTGCAACGCCTTTATGTTGCGAAATTGGAATTTGAGATATATTTTTGCATTTCGGTTAGATGGTCGTTAGAATACTCAGGTTCTTTGTTCGGTTGATGAACGGGGAATGCCTAAAATGAGTAAATATATACAGTTAGCGCTAGTTTAGCTATATTTTGCACCTGAGTAACTAAAATTGGATATATATTTACTTCAAGTTCATGTAAATTTCTTAAGCAGTTACAAATATTTTACATAAAACCGGAAAATGTGTCGTTATTAGGTGTTTAGTTATCTTTTTGAGATTACACAAAAATGAAATTTAATTTATTGGTATTTGGAGGGCGATCATTGCCACACTTGATCTGGATTATAGTCATAATTTAACCGAAGCAACGTACATCTGCTTGATTGTCGAAGGATATACTCTTCATTATGCATCATTTTGGTAAAAATAATTCTGAATTGTACACGTGTAGATAAGTATGGGCCGATTTACGCATTAAATCACCTCTTGACTGGGAAGCGTATAACAACTTTTGTTTTAGACATCGAACTCACTATTATATACTTCCTATTCGTTCACCAGTCATGACTTGTTTTATCTGTTTAAGACAATGCAACTCTAATGTAGAAGCAGGAGAAGTAGTGTTTTATAGGACGGGGAATATATATATATATATATATATATATATATCATATGTATTTTGACGAATATATATTTATATATAGATATATGCACTGACATGCGCACTTGATATTTCAGATTTGATCCTCGTGTACTATACTGTGCAGGCGTTATTTCACCGTTTAATTTGTAAAATTAGTGTACATTTCATTTAAAATTTGACATAGGTCAGTTTGTATTGAGGTCGCTTTTCTAGGATATAGAACTTTATGGAATCGGCTTTATCCTTCCTTTATGCACGAAACAAATGAAATTTGTTACTTCTTGCAGTAGAGCGTCATATCTACTGTGTTGTAACATTTGTTTTATGTAATTAGGGCACTAAATGGGCAACTATTTAGCATGGCACGCGTTTATTTGTTTTGTTTAGATTTTTCTTCTTTCGAAGAAGGCAGCATTAGAGCATGTGGATTAAATGCCATAATGAACAAAGTCTACACTGTACCAAGTTAGAAAGCAGATACAACTGAAATAATCCATTATGACTATGAAGGCGAGAAATTCGCTTCAGTAATAAAAGTTTGGCGTCGCCGTTCTTAAGGTGATGTAATATATAATACAAAGTTATAGAGTAAAATAAATAAATACTCTCCTCATAAGTTAACAAAATAAGTGAATTTATTGCTCAATAATTAGACAATTAATGTTCGATTGTGTGAAGCCCATGAAAACTCTCATACAAGGGGATGCGTTGACTCCATGTGTTTATGGTTCAATAAAAGTGGTTACACCAAGCAATCCATTGAGACTTACTGTGAATGGCCAGCATCCAGTAATATGCAAAATTCCCAAGGTTCTACGCCGTAAAGTAAAGAAATTTTCGTACTTCGACTAAACAATGATGAATTCATCTTATTTTGTTAACATTTTCTGTAAATTTGAATAGAACAAAATCAATATGTTGGAGAATTCAAGGAAAATACCAATTTCCAAAAGATTGGAAAATTTTCGACGTTTCCTTGTTGATAACTTTAATATTGAATAGAATCAAAATGTCGAGGAGAGATATTTCGGGAATGATGAATACATGAATAGCATCTACTTATTTTATGTTTAGCAAGGCAATTCATAAAAAATAGTAGTGTCACAATGGAAAAAATTATTGCTAGTTTTCATGCATTACATAGAGAAAAATCAAATTAGGTAATTGGAATCATGCTGATGATTAATAGATAAATTTCTAAAAATTAAATAACAGAATAAGTAAACTCCAATTCACGACCGAATGGCATCTTGAGGTAAATGACAATTTCTGGATGTCTAAATAATCAGAAATTTTCATCAATTGGAAAGAACGTTTAACAGAAATGATACAAACGCGAGTTTGTTTGCCTATTTCAAATAAAATAAGTACATGATGAAAATTTGCATCTTAAATAAAATATTAAAACGCACATTTACTGCAGATAAACTAAGAGTGTTATTTAGGGTAACACCCTTGCCTTTACCAGCAATCAAGATAAACAGCCGTTAGTGTCGATATCAAATATTATTTACCAATATACATACGCAAGTTGTCGATCAACTTACGTAGGCCGATCGACCAGACGGTTAATCACTCGAATGAGAAGAACATTGTAACTTAAACGCCTGTTTTAAATCAAATGGTGAATACACAACTGTTATTGCGCAACATATCATCGAAACATCGCACGTATGTTCTCCAGACGTAGCATTCAAAGTAATTACTAAATGCAAAAACAAAAGGGCGCTAGCCACATACGAAGCCTTATGGATAAACAAATTGCAGCCGGATTTATGCAAGCAGAAGAAGCACGTATATGAATTGAGCTTGAACTGGATATGACGCACGCAATTGATTGGTTTCCGTTTTTCATATTCTCTCTATGTTCAAATATTTCTATCTTGTTTTAATTTCCAATTTATATATAAATATATGTTCATTAGTAGATATTTGAGGAGATTATGTGAAAGAAATGTTTGTTATTATAATCAAGGTTTTGGTCTTGATATAAACACCTGACCCATTAATTACTTACATATGTCAGTATAAACTACGAATTGTATAGTGTAGAAAAGGCAATTCATCCAGTAGACCGGTTTCGTCCTTATTGGGAACTCATCATGTACTGGCCAGAATTCGCCGCGGACAGGACTCGAACCTGGGCACGTCTGCTTCGGAACCTGGTGCCTAGGTTCGAGTCCTGTCCGCGGCAAATTCTGGTCAGTACATGATGAGTTCCCAATAAGGACGAAACCGGTCCACTGGATGAATTGCCTTTTCTACACTATACAATTCTTAGTTTATACTGACATATGTAAGTAATTAATGGGTCAGGTTTTTATATCAAGACCAAAACCTTGATTTTAATAATAAACATTTCTTTCGCATAATCTCCTCAAATATCTACTAATGAACATATCATTATATATAAATTGGAAAGCAAAACAAGATAGAAATATTTGAACATAGAGAGAGTGTGAAAAACGGAAACCAATCAATTGCGTGCGTCATATCCAGTTCAAGCTCAATGCCTATACGTGCTTCTTCTGCTTGAGTAAAGAGCGTAATACCGGGTCCTACTGGTAAGTCGCCAGTAAGCACGAAGCAAATGTACACGAGATTATACGTTTCATTTATGCTGTCTTTCGTTTATCCTTCTGGTCATATTTGAGCTAACGTGTTTTTAGGTGAGCAACACCTAATTCACAAGTGTTCTCATAATGACCGTGTAAAATTAAAACACATCACAGAATATGGCGGGCTGTGGTTTTCTTATGTTGTACCATTGGTTAAATTTAATAAGTGATTCTCTCAAACCAGAAAACTTTATTTTTAAAAAAACATTTGCCAACACACGCGCAAAATAATCGCTTAATTTAATAACTTTTATGGATGTGTTAAAGAATTTAACTTCAAATATCGCAATTAATTAAATTATTCACGAATATTAAGGGTTGAAAGCGGCGTTTCGGATATTTTGTGTCCATTACAATTTCAGCTTTGTTTTAATTAGTCATTAAACGAACAATGGTTACGCGTACGGTGATAAAAATTACTTTAATCAGGGTCGTGTTCTTGATATAAACTCCTGAACTCCGTATGTATTTTCATTCTTCAGTATAAAATTATTGGGAACTCAACGCGTACTGTCCAAAATTCGCCGCGGACAAGGCTCAAACCTGACCAAATCTGTTTCGGAATCTGGTGCTCTAACAACTGAGCTACCCTGCCATAAACTATAAAAAATTTTCATTTATATAATAATGTTTCTTGCTTAGTCTTTCTGTCATCCTTTAGACCCGAAATTCCAACTAACCATCCCCAATCTGTCACTATAGAACATAAACCAGGCCACATTTGGAGGTGGTATTGTTATAAAAATATACATAAATAATCGAACATTAGCTGCGCGGGCGGTCATAATAATGAATTTAATAAAGTTTTCAATATTGATATAAACACCTGACCCATTACTTACACACATTTGTCAGTATAACCAAAGTATTTAATACAGGATGAAATGCCTTTTCCACACTATATAACACTTAATTTATACTGACAAATTTATGTACAAAATGGGTCAGGAGTGTACATCAAGACCGTAACCTTAATTTAAGTAATAGTTCATTTAGGACCAGGAGGATCTTACTTAGAATTATGCTAGCAGGTTTTTGATTTTTTAAATAAGGTGATTATTTAAATTATTACAATAAGTGCAATCCAAATCAACAGTAGTAAAACGTGCAGTATTCGACAATTCACGTTTTTGTGACTGGAAAATTTCATGACAAAAACCAATTTATTCTTGTTGTGAGTAAGGCAAAATTGTTTCAGTTTCCTTTTATCAATGAATGAAATTTGGTATCCATTTCCCGTTACCTTCGTCATTCTACAGATCATCATACAATATAAGACCAAAAGTTATGCAAGTTGTCTGTGCGGCAAGGAATTGAGTTATCACCTTGTGTCTGTTTTTCGGAACAAGGTGTTTATGGAGTAAAAATGAAGACTGGTTATAAACACATTATTTCGTAAATCAAGCGCCAAGTAAATAAAGCAAGAATGATATTTTATTTCAACCGCTCCATTTTAACTTATGACTGCCTGATCCTATAATAATCATTCACCAGATAAACAATCTTCAGGTACATGTCGATGTGTGTGGCTACAACAGTTAAGCAATCATTTAAATATAAATAAATACAAGTGTATATCCATCCAAGTGAAACTAATGTTAATGAATGTTAATTTACATGAAGCACGCAACAGACTTATTGTTTTATTCTTACCATGTGAAATGACTTAACTTATGATGACTTCAGCATTTAGGGATAGCGAAGGATCAAGTAATATAAATACAACATTGGTTATATCTTGTCAGAGTGTGTACTGTGTGCAAGTGTAACCGCTGACACATTCATGTTATCTTATGACTTAATTTCAAGAATACACTATCGCTCTTCTATTTCACTGAGCCCTAAGTCCAAAATCTTCAAGTCAAGCAACTGTCGGTTCTGATTTATGCTGCAGAAGCTTTGAAATAGAAACCTATATCTTTCAGCACCCAAACAGCTTTGTTTAAAGATGTATTCATTCAGGTCATGGACAACTTATTGTTAGGAGGCGTAAATCCGCAGCAAAGTTCATGATACAACCAGTTATAAACAGCCGCTCTTTTATGCTATAGTATGTCGATTGTGCTGATTGGGACTATGCTCGCCAGGTCACCAAAGCAATTTAGGTGCTTTCTTAGTTACGCTGGAGGGGTATGTCTGCAAGTTCTTAACCAGACACTACTATTCCCGATATCAGTCACTTAATCGCCATGCACCGTACTCACACTAACCAAGAGGCAATTAAATGGGCGTAAATATGTCGGAGACGATCGGCAAACAGAGTTCAATTTATAGACCCGGTTATTAATGCCTTATTAACGTTGGCTCTGGATCCCATAGTGCGGAAGATCTAGGTATTAGCTTATTGCATTGTATCAATTCTCTAATACGTTTTGTCCTTTTGTGACGACTTAATATCGCAATGTGTCTATAATAAACCCAGTTAATTGTGTGTTCAGTTTCTATTGAATTAAAGTCAAACTAACTCGTGTGCTTCATTTTTTTTAAATGTTCTCAGACTTCGCAGCCTCACATAAATGTTGGCTGCTTAACTCCCGTGTGGTCATGTTTGTAAAGTGTGTGCTGCTTTTACCATCTCTATATGAATAAAAGGATCAATCAATGCTTTAATGCGCAGGTGGCTATGAAAATACTCGCTGTCAAGTTTACTGAATTGAAAGAAACACGAACTCTTTAATTCAGCTATCAATTATATAAATCAAGATTACAGACATAAAAAACGCTAATTTGATTATTTAATACATTCGCAAGACAGAGCAACCACTAGCAACAAATTGTGATATTTCCGCTCGCTCAAAGCAAATATTTTCTCAAAAAGAAGGATTTATATACACAAAGGAGTCGTGTAGCTAATTTTGTCTTCTATATTTTTGCATTTCATTTTGATCCTCGCTAGTCAGTTTGCCGTCGTACCCTGATTATAATAATGGAAGGTCAAAACGCGTCACTACGTCTGACTGACGGTAGTTTTGATAGATTTTTCGACGCCTGGTTAAACACAATAGAATTGGTGTTTGCGAAATTGCAGTCAGTCAGATGTACTGACGCGTTTCGACCTTCTGTGATTATTATCAGATTACGATGGTAAACTGACTAGCGCGAATCAAACCGCAATGCATATTTATATGGAAAGCAAAATTAGACATGCCGCTCTCACCTCTAGAAGCCTTGCATACATTGTACTGGATTGGAATTTTCTTATTTGCAAAAACAATTCTATTAAATTTTTTAACATCAATGTTTTGGAATGCGTGTTTCACTGCTACTGTTTTTACTAGTATCGAAAGCCAATATAATTATCGGATAGTTTTGTGCATAGAACGCACGAGCATGATTTATTTCTTACTAGCAATACTTCTGCAGTAAAACATTGTAAAATTGAAAAAAATAGATTGATTTTAGTGTTTTATGTTCGCGCGAAGTTAATTGTTGAAAAATAACATATTTTCGTAAGTTTATCCTTTTGAGATATTAATGTGTTTATGTTCAATCCCACTGAAGTGTGTACGGTAAGCTGATCTATTATACGCCAAATTTTGATCCAAACTTACTTCACTGAATAATATATATGACAAAACAAAGCCGATTAAACAAGTGAGACACCTGATTAGATGTATCTTTTTTCAACCAAGTAAATATGCAATTTTGTATAAACTATTATTTATTTAATCATCACAATATTGTTTGATGATGCCGCGATTATAATTGTATTTCGTTATTTTCATGATCTGTAGTGTATAAATGAACGAAAATAAGGTGTAGTTCAAACATGTCAAATATACTATTAAATTTAAACAATAATTTATTGCGCGGGTGGTGGTAACAATTCATTAAATCAAGTCCAATTGTGTTTAAACAGTCGTCGAACAACATAACAAAGTGCGTGCTACTGGCGGTACTTTTTTTGTTCTTCGACCACTGGTTAAATACAATGGGATTGGTGTTTATATATATATAACATATGCTTGACGCTAGATACTGTTTGTGGCGGAGAATTAATGAATTTGCAATTTTGTATTAGGTGTTGCGAACGTAGTAACAAATTAGTTCAAATATGACCAGAAGGATAAACCAAAAACAGCATTAACGGTATATCTAATCTCGTGCAAATTCGTGTCGTGCCTACTGGCGACTCATCAGTAGGAGCCGGTATTGTTAGGGGATTGTACCATTCTATTTTCCCACATTCTTCACCAAAATATAGTGAGTTAAAGGCGTACAACCGGCTACTACTGATGAGTCGCCAGTAAGCACGAAACAAATGGTCATATTTGATCTAAGATGTTTGATGTTTTTTTAAAGTCTAAGCAAATTTTTCAAATTTATAACACCTAAAGTTACAGCAAAGTCAAATACTTTGGCTTCGATCGACATTAGTTATCTGATTTAGTTGTAATCAAGAGATCGTTCAATGGAAAGTATAATAGCTCTTGCGGGGAACAAATTTTTATGCAATAACTTACAAGATAATGACAACTTTGTAAACAATTAATTCAAATAGGTTCATATGATTATGCCGAAGTCAGCACACGCATATGTATAATCTAATGTAAAAAAATACGCGTGTATTGAAAAGAATAGGCTATTTTAACATAATTGGAGCGAAATAATTAACTAGTCGAACTAGAATTAACTCGAGGATAAGCATTTCAAATACCTCAGTATCTGTCATAAAACGACTTCCCGTGGAGGCCAATGGACTCAGCAAGGTTAGCAGAACCCATGGAAGTCGACAGAGCCCATCGACAAGACCTAGCGCAGCGATTAGTAATTCCTCGGGTGCGCTAACACCATTCTCACTTTCCTTGTCATTCTATAATGGAAAACTAATTTAAATTACCTCAAAAAGAATGTATTTTGTTTATAAATATGACTGTAAAATACAACACACGTAAAACCTAATACACATAAATTAAAACGGATTACATTGGGGGCCTAATTTGAATCATCAAACAATTACCTTGAACATGATTTATTGGACTGACGGATAAACAAATAAACGCTGTCGATGGAAACTGCAAATTTGCTCTATGTCTACCAAATACATTACAATTTTCCATACAACCATTGCTAAAGTGATGAGGGTCCTTTTTAGAGCGAAAGCGTTTAATAGGCCGTATTAGCCACACACAAGCAGCATATCAATAGCGTTAAGCATCTAATAATATAAATTGTGAAAATGAAACCAAAACCTTGAATATTAATGGCAATTTCTTTTCGAAAACATTTTTATCGATGATTTTCAAATTACAGGCTTTGACTAGCTTTAATAGAAATATTGCTCAACACAGGAAAAGCGGAATGTTTTAGCACCTTTAGTTTTACTCAATGCGCATGCGTAGGATGACAAAGTCATTGGAAGTTTCAATAACATGGGTAAATACTTTTATAAAGACAGCCTAACCTATTTGAGACGTTATCAAAAAAGAACCAAGCAAGGTAAATTTTAAACGGCTGCCGATTAATGACCAATCAAATATTTACTTGCGCTAAGTAATCAAACAAGGTTTCAATAATTCCCCCATTTAAATTTCGCCTTATAGCCGTCATTTCCAGTCACGTACAATGTATGCAAGACTACTAGTGGTGAGAGCCGCATATCTAATTTTGCTTTCCATATATATGCAACGTGGTTTACCGTCGTACTCTGATGATGATCATGGAAGGTCGAAACGCGTCAGTGCGTACGATTTGCGGTAGTTTTGCTATTTTGTCTGACGACTAGTTAAATGGAACTGGTGTTCACACCAAGCTCGCAAACTTAAAGTAAAAAAATCAATTCACTTATTAGATAAAGCGATTGAACATTTAAGCATCGCTTCATGGCATGCCTACGTTCCAAAGATAATCAGCATATTCATTTAAAATCATGGTTCTCAAAATATAGATTAATTTCATTAACACATGAATTGGAAGAATAATAATTAAAAACCTTTCTCATTTAGATTGTATGATATTCTAAAAACGTGAACAAGTAAAATTAAAGTGGTTGAAATGTTTCCTGCAATTTACGCTTCAATAACATATTAATTAAACGGATGAACACCAAAGTTATATGTTACTTTTCATGCACATTCGTTTCGTGCTTACAGGTGACTCATCAGTAGGAGCCGGTATTACGCCCTTTAACCACTATATATTTGGGTGAAGAATATGGGATAATAGGATGCTACAATCTCCTAGACGAATGTGTAAACCTGCAATAGTGAAGCTAACTTCATATAGTCAACGACAATGCGACTTCAACGCTAACTCACGCAATATAATATATATACCGAGTCTGTAAAGGATACTACTGATGAGTCGCCAGTAAGCACGAAACGAATGTGCAAGGATATTATACATTCCGTTCATGCTGCCTTTGGTTTATACTTCTGGTCACAACTGAACTAATTTGTTACTAGGTTCGCAACACCTAGTACATACTTGCATATATATTAGTTCTCCGCAATAGCCAGTATTTAACTGTTATATTTTACTGTCTATCCTACCTGAAAAACGTCGTGTGTCCCAAGGAATTTTTGACCTTACAACCAGTACTTCCTTGCTAATCTTATCGGTGACAATAGCATAAACCACGTCGGTCTTATTAAAATACATCAATACCATCTTAAATGAAAAATGGAGTTCGGCTTTATTGTGACGTTAGCGATTTGCGTTGAATGAGTAGCGCGAGAAATTTTCGTATGTTTATGAAAACTTTAGCCACTAACGCATTTGCTTCTGTCAGATGGTACCCGTCAATCTGGAAAAGGAAATCTTAGTTCCTAAATCGTCTCTTCCAACTAAGTTTTGCCATTCTAGAGTTTTCTCGCAAATAACATATATCTATGCACAATTTTCATTTTTATGCGGAAGCAAAATTCCTGCTTTTAGATACTGAAATATTGATTCTTATTTCTATGAAATATACGAGCTTCAGATAAAATTTAATTTTGCTGATTTTGAAGAAAAAGGTCAATTCAATTACTAATTTCGTCCGAAATTAGTTTGCCTACCTTATTCCTTTCCAAATCATTGACCGCATATCTGTTAAAAACTCTCCTTTGCTGTCTATTTTGTTGAAGTTGGTCGTAGGCATACAAAAGATCTTCCATAGCGTCATCTTGTCTATGCACTGATCCCGGGTGCCTACGCGATGCCAAAGCTTCAAGAAGAAGATGTTTTGTCCTGGCATTTTTCCTGTCTCCATATGAATCCCGGGAATGAATTGATAGGTATGGTATGGCACTGTCCCAACGAACAAGTAGATGCTTCCTAAAGCATAAAATTTTTGTGTGTGCGTGTATGACATGATGGTAAAAAATAATTCTTTAATTTAAACAGAAATTAACTTTCATTACTATGTCTTTCTCCGACGATGGTTTTGTAACTTAATTAAAAAATAACAGTATTACAACAAACAGCTTCCAGTGAGGCATCATTATGTTAAGTGTGAATTCATAACACAGAACCTTGCAAAAATTGTCTTTATGCAACTGATGAGATTTTCGAGACAGCTGTGTTGCTACCATTGTGAACAGTCTAATCTATTAGTATAAGTTGGAGTTGTAGAAGATAATGAATAGTTTCTCCATTATAATTACGCTAAAATCTATAGTTCTTTGTCAAAAAACACTTGATGGGATCAGGTAGTCCTGTTCTATGACTTACTGTTTCAGCCGGAATTTTATATTCATAATTTGAATTTATATATTATGTATAACATGACTTGTAACAAGTTAATTTATACAAGACTAAAATTATATTTTTAATACAGCATGCACAAAACGTCCGCTCCAACAAGTCATGGATGTTGCGCTTACCAGTGACTCATAAATTATGTTAAAATGGCAAATTGAATTTCCTTAGAGTTAGTTGTTCGCCGAGAAAAAGTGCGTAACTCAAACCTAGCAGTTTCCTGGTGGATTCCTTAAATTTTGGGGAATTGCTGAATCGCGAACGCACTAACACCATTTTAAATCCATATTGTTTAATTAAATTAAAACTTTCAGTGATTACATTGTCTTAATAAATCCTGAATGCCAGTAACAAATGTGGACATGTTCAAGGTATACAATAGTATCTAGAGAGGAACAGCTTGCGTGATATATGGAGAGGTTTGAGATGTCAAACTATATTTAAAATACAAAACAAACAAGCCTTGGGCGATTTTCTACATTTAGATAAATGTGAGCCAGGTTTTATGTGAGGGTGACAATAGTAGTGGAACAATCACTAAAAGAAATTGAAAATAGCCGAAGTCTCCACAGCCGAATAAAATAATACTTAATTGTGAAAGGATTTGCTATTATAGCTTTTCTTTGAGTGCACGCGCTAGTGGGTGCTTATACATTTAATTTTTCCTGGTTTATTACGTTACTGAATGAGTGTTTAATTTAAGTCGTCAATATAGAATATTTTTAGATGATTACATTATTATCATTTACAGAAAATTAAACCTGTCACTGCGCGATGCTGTCATGCTTCGATTTGTTTCCGCAATTGACTATTGTGGGAAAGTTGATAGCACCCGTAGGTCGGTAAAATATTGCTAACTTTATATTTCCAGGCGCACAATGTGACCTTTTTCTTGATTGATGGGTTCTTACTGGTCTCATCACTCTTAAGATTTCCACAAGTATACTGTCCACCGAAAACATTGTAGTATCAAGTTTTCCGAATTTTTAACGAAGTATAGGAACGTATTTTCTCGTTCTACTCTTATGACTTTAACGAAACATTCACATAAAAAGATGCCACATTTTGTTCTTCCCGTGAAAATTGTGTTATTGTCCTGATAATGGAACTAAAAAGGACGTTGTGAAAAGTCAGTTGTGACCAGAAGGATAAACCAAAGGCAGCATGAACGGAAAGTATAATCTCATTCCCATTCGTTTCGTGCTTATTGGCGACTCATCAGTAGGAGCCGGTATTACGCCCTTTAAACACTATATATTTGGGTGAAGAATGTGAGATAATATGACGGTACAATCTCCTAGACGAATGTGTAAACCTGCAATAGCGAAGCTAATTTCGTATAGTCTACGACAATGCGACTTCAACGCTAACTCATACCATATAATATATATACCAAGTCTGTAAAGAATACTAACACAATGGTTATTGTGTTAGTAACCTATATCAAGATTATTTCACCGAAACGGTATATGGTACTAACACTTTGGTTTCAGAGTCGATACATCGTACCAACCTGATGGAGATCAATTTATGCTATAGTTCAGCGAAATTGAGAATTACAGCAACACCTAATATATACTTTTATATATAATAGTTGTGCGCAACAAACAGTATTTAACTGTTCTGAAAAGTCGTTTAAATTCTGGAAAAATTAAAACTACAACATTTTCGGTTGACAATACACGTGTGGTATGCTTAAAGGCAGGACCAGTGAGGACCCATCAATTAAGAAAACAGCTACACTGTGCGCCTGACAATGTAAAGGAATTTAGATTTTACCGACCCCCGAATGCTATAAGTTGTCTCGCAATATTCGATTGCGGAAACAACGAAAAAAGAGGATTTCTTTAAGGCTCTAGTTTCTGTCAAATTCCTGTCCATTATTCAGTTAAGCAAGTAAGTGAAAGGTAAATTGGCAAACAGTAATAAATAGAAAAATACCGAAGCAGCAGTACGCCTACAGTCAAGTTGATGGCTAACAATGTTCCATCAAAAAAGAACGCCAGAATCCACTGATACGCGTTATATGCAGTAACCATAACACGGCGATTTTTTGCAGCTGGCAAAAATTGTGATCTGGCATCAGATGAGCTCGAGGTGGCTGTTGCTAAATGGTATCCATTACCAGCTGGTGTCTCACATCGCCCAAGCACTTCATAGTATGTCGGTGAAAATGATTCTGCCTCGCCAGCTCCAGAACTGCCGGAAAGTGGACCTTCGCCAATGCCTGCTGGTCCACCGTTCGACATTGATACCTGCCAGGCGAGGGAATTTTCACCGCGATAAGTAGTTCCAGCCGTTTCACTTGGATGTGGCAGGTAATATTGTCCGCTCCAAAATGCTGTCTCACAGAGCCCAATGAGAAACGCCGCTGCCGCCAGGCCAAGCGCGATGAAAAGACCGGTACGCCACTGTTGATGAACAGTAGCAACAACAGGTCTTTTCGATATCACGTTGTAAGTGGACCTTGTTTCTCCTAACTTACCAGAATGTTTGGACTAATGTAGACAGAAAGATTGGTTTAAAGTAGCATGATGCATTTAAAGTTAAACAAAACATGAAAAAGGTTGTGGATTTGACCGCATTTTTCTTTTGCGAGACAATTGATAGCACTCATAGGTCGGTAAAATCTTGAATTTTCATCATTTTCAGGTGATGTAATTTTTGGCCTCAATTGATGGGTTCTCAATTGTCCCTTCTTCTTTAAGCCATCAATTAGCTGATTGTCTGAAAATGACGTTGGAACAAGATTTTCCATTTGGAAAATGAGGTATCGAAATATTGAGAAAAGAACAATGGAAAATCTTGTTCCAACGTCATTTTCAGACAATCAGCTAATTGAAGGCTTAAAGAAGAACGGGCAAGTGAGAATCCATCAATTGAGTCGAAAAATTACATCACCTGAAAATGATGAAATTTCAAGAATTTACCGACCTATGAGTGCTATGAATTGTACACCATACATGTTACATATTAGAAAATCTTGCCAGATCGTTGCTTCAACTGTTTGACAAATCATAATGATTATCTTACCTAGATTGATTCATCAGTGAATATCTCAGTTAAATCAATGTAATGTTGACGTCTGCATGTGCTGTATTTGCAATCTACTTGATATAATCTATACAATGCGATTATTACATTAAATAACGTAGACTGTAAATAGTAACGTCATACATATTAGACGAGAGAAATTTTTACATATTTCGTACGAATAGGTACTCAAATCTGGAAACTTCACTACACACTAGGGTCTAATTAATAAAAGACAAATAAGATGAGATGGATGATGAAAAAGGCAAAATGAACGAGGCCTCTAAACTGAACTCTGTTTGCTGCAGGACTACCATAGATTTTCACTGATTCAAGTGTCTCCTCTCTAACGAGGGTACTGTGCAGTTTAACCACGTAATCGATATTGCCAATAGTAGTATTCGGTCGAGAGATGGTTGGTCTACCTGTCCTGTGGTTCCAAACATCAACTGAAGTTGATTTTATTTAGTGGCATACAAGATGTGAAATTGGCCTCCTTAAGCCGCGCCTCAACCGCCAAAGTCCATGGTCGCTAGTGAACAAAATTTTAAATTTTATTTCTAATATTTATTGATTTTAATTCTAACGATAATAAAAATAGTCATATTTCAAAATGAGAAATTTTAATGCACGCAATTTCAAAATTGCGTATTAGATATATTTCTGTCTTTGTATATATGCTACTGTAGTAGCAACATGATATAAAAACGAATTAATATGCTTTGATAAAAATACTCATCAGTATCTTCAGTTTCTTATAAACAGAATCCATACCGGGAAGTCTTCCGAAATATGATCAAATTTAGATGGATTCCTAGATTAGCTCTAAAATATCAATGTTAGTTAAATTATTGTTAACACTTCAGTAACGCCAAGAATTTGCTGCGGACAGTGCTCGAACTTGGGCAAGTCTACAAGGTTACTCAATGGTTAGAATCCGATTCCGAAGCAGAAGTGCCCAGGTTCGAGCCATGCCCTGGCAAATACTCGATAGTACGTTAAGAGTACCCAATGAGAACTAAACCTGTCTACCGGATGAATTGCCATTTCCATCTTATACAATGATTAATTTATACATGATAAATGTATGTTTATAATGAGACTGGTGCTTATTTCAAAATCGTAGCCATGATTTTAATAGTTGTTAACATTGCCCGCACAATTAATGTTGGTTTAATAAAATAAATGTTCAATTAAAATTAGCTTCCAGGTAGCGTAGTGTCTGTTTTATAATGACATATTTCAAGCGGTTAGTTGAAAGTTTACGTCTAAATAGATGCCATATGGGCTACTCCAAAAGGAAAGGCCAACACAAAAAGTATTTGTATTTATATTACTGAAAATTGTGTGGTGTGCAGCAGTGCGGCTCAGTAGTTAGATATTTCTAGGTTCAAGACGTGTTGTCGGCAAATTCTGGACAGTACTTGAAGAGTTTTCAATAAGGATTAAACGAAATTTTCTTTTTTACACTATACAATGTTTGGTTTATATCGGTAAAATTGTGTATACAATGGGACTTGTGTTTATTTCAAACTTGCAAATTAGATTTAAATAATAAAGCTAACCCAACTTCAGTCAGCTGTACCAACTTGTTTTGATTTTCCATGTTTAATGTGTATATAATATTTAACAATGGACTAAAATTACCTGGTCTGTGTCGTTACTGACTCAGGCTGCGTTCCATTTGTTTTCGTTTTTGGGAATATTTCGGATGCCACTGGAACACAGCCGGTGTTGGACACTACACAGTTCAGGTAATGTTGATAAATCAAATTTAGCTATTTTCCATTAATCTAAGTATTTAGAGTACAATGTTTGCAAGGCCTTGATGTTGCGAAATTGGAATTTGAGATATATTTTTGCATTTCGGTTAGATGGTCATTAGAATACTCGGGTTCTTTGTTCAGTTGATGAACGGGGAATGTCTAAAATGCGTAAATATATACAGTTAGCGCTAGTTTAGCTATATTTTGCACCTGAGTAACTAAAATTGGATATATACTTACTTCAAGTTCATGTAAATTTCTTAAGCAGTTACAAATATTTTACATAAAACCGGAAATTGTGTCGTTATTAGGTGTTTAGTTATCTTTTTGAGATTACACAAAAATGAAATTTAAATTATTGGTGTTTGGAGGGCGATCATTGCCACACTTGATCTGGATTATAGTCATAATTTAACCGAAGCAACGTGCATCTGCTTGATTGTCGAAGGACATACTCTTCATTATGCATGAATTTTGGTAAAAATAATTCTGAATTGTAAACGTGTAGATAAGTATGGGCCGATTTACGCATGAAATCACCTCTTGACTGGGAAGCGTATAATAAATTTTATTTTAGACATCGAACGCACTATTATATACTTCCTATTCGTTCACCAGTCATGACTTGTTTTATCTGTTTAAGACAATGCAACTCTAATGTAGAAGCAGGAGAAGTAGTGTTTTATAGGACGGGGAATACATATATATATATATCATTTTTATTATATATATATATATATATATATATATATATATATATATATATATATATATATGTATATACACTGACATGCGCACTTGATATTTCAGATTTGATCCCCATGTACTATACTGTGCAGGCGTTATTTCACCGTTTTATTTGTAAAATTAGTGTACATTTCATTTAAAATTTGACATAGGTCAGTTTGTATTGAGGTCGCTTTTCTAGGATATAGAACTTTATGGAATCGGCTTTATCCTTCCTTTATGCACGAAACAAATGAAATTTGTTACTTCTTGCAGTAGAGCGTCATATTTACTGTGTTTAAGCATTTGTTTTATGTAATTAGGGCACTAAATGGGCAACTATTTTGCATGGCACGCGTTTAATTGTTTTGCTTTGATTTTTCTTCTTTCGAAGAAGGCAGCATTAGAGCATATGGATTAAATGCCATAATGAACAGAGTCTACACTGTACCAAGTTAGAAAGCAGATACAACTGAAATAATCCATTATGACTATGAAGGCGAGAAATTCGCTTCAGTAATAAAAGTTTGGCGTCGCCGTTCTTAAGATGACGCAATATATAATATAGAGTTATAGAGTAAAATAAATAAATAATCTCCTCATAAGTTAACAAAATAAGTGAATTTATTGCTCAATAATTAGACAATTAATGTTCGATTGTGTGAAGCACATGAAAACTGTCATACAAAGGGATGCGTTGACTCCATGTGTTTATGGTTCAATAAAAAAGGTTACACCAAGCAATCCATTGAGACTTACTGTGAATGGCCAGCATCCAGTAATATGCAAAATTCCCAAGGTTCTACGCCGTAAAGTAAAGAAATTTTCGTACTTCGACAAAACAATGATGAATTCATCTTATTTTGTTAACATTTTCTGTAAATTTGAATAGAACAAAATCAATATGTTGGAGAATTCAAGGAAAATACCAATTTCCAAAAGATTGGAAAATTTTCGACGTTTCCTTGTTGATAACTTTAATATTGAATAGAATCAAAATGTCGAGGAGAGATATTTCGGGAATGATGAACACATGAATGGCATCTACTTATTTTATGTTTAGCAAGGCAATTCATAAAAAATAGTAGTGTCACAATGGAAAAAATTATTGCTAGTTTTCATGCATTACATAGAGAAAAATCAAATTTTATGTACCATTTTTAGATACAAATTAGGTAATTGGAATCATGGTGAAGATTAATAGATAAAAAACAGAATAAGTAAACTCGAATTCACGACCGAATGGCATCTTGAGGTAAATGAAAATTTCTGGATGTCTAAATAATCAGAAATTTTCATCAATTGGAAAGAACTTTTAACAGAAATGATACAAACGCGAGTTTGTTTGCCTATTTCAAATAAAATAAGTACATGATGAAAATTTGCATCTTAAATAAAATATTAAAACGCACATTTACTGCAGATAAACTAGGAGTGTTATATAGGGTAACACCCTTGCCTTTACCAGCAATCAAGATAAACAGCCGTTAGTGTTGATATCAAATATTATTTACCAATATACATACGCAAGTTGTCGATCAACTTACGTAGGCCGATCGACCAGACGGTTAATCACTCGAATGAGAGAACATTGTAACTTAAACGCCTGTTTTAAATCAAATGGTGAATACACAACTGTTATTACGCAACATATCATCGAAACATCGCACGTATGTTCTCCAGACGTAGCATCCAAAGTAATTACTAAATGCAAAAACAAAAGGGCGCTAGCCACATACGAAGCCTTATGGATAAACAAATTGCAGCCGGATTTATGCAAGCAGAAGAAGCACGTACATGCATTGAGCTTGAACTGGATGTGACGCACGCAATTGATTGGTTTTCGTTTTTCACACTCTCTCTATGTTCAAATATTTCTATCTTGTTTTAATTTCCAGTTTATATATAAATATATGTTCATGAGTAGATATTTGAGGAGATTATGTGAAAGAAATGTTTATTATTATAATCAAGGTTTTGGTCTTGATATAAACACCTGACCCATTAATTACTTACATATGTCAGTATAAACTAAGAATTGTATAGTGTAGAAAAGGCAATTCATCCAGTAGACCGGTTTCGTCCTTATTGGGAACTCATCATGTACTGGTCAGAATTTGCCGCGGACAGGACTCGAACCTGGGCACGTCTGCTTCGGAATCTGGTGCCCAGGTTCGAGTCCTGTCCGCGGCAAATTCTGGCCAGTACATGATGAGTTCCCAATAAGGACGAAACCGGTCTACTGGATGAATTGCCTTTTCTACACTATACAATTCTTAGTTTATACTGACATATGTAAGTAATTAATGGGTCAGGTGTTTATATCAAGACCAAAACCTTGATTATAATAATTGTTATCACCACCCGCGCAACCAATCTTCGTTTAATTAGAAATGTTTATTGTATCAGATAAAATTTCTTTTTGTTTTTGCACACAGGAAGTGTACAATGAAAAAACAATTAGATGTCTGAAACTAAAAGCAACATTTAGGTAGATTTTGATAAATATTCATTTTTAATTCGTTCGCTTTTAAACTAGAAGGTGTAAAGATTATGAATGCCACAAGTAAATTTAATCATAACTAGAATTACGTTAAGTCAGATGGTAAAAAGGCGGATCTTAGAATCACGCTAATCACGGGCTGCAATCTAAGCAAGGAAATGTAACCGGTAGCAACAAAATACAATATACCAGCGATATAAAGTTATCTATTAAACTAATCACTTAAGTACCCTACCAAAAGTTGAAAATAGCACCGTTAGACACAGCATGAATGTTTAAATTTCATGTATGGACTGTAACCTCGTGTGTGTGGGTGCAACCATGCACCGTATGAATCTAAGAAAAGGGGAATATAAAACTACGCGTAAATATATTATATTAATGTATCAGAGCTTACATGCCATGTGATAGATTTTAGATATACAATTAACAGTAGTAAGGACGAAACCGGTCTACGGGATGAATTTCCTTTTCTACACTATCCAATTCTTAGTTTATACTGACATATGTAAGTAATTAAAAGGTCTGGTGCTTATATCAGGATCGAAACCTTGTTTATAATAAATATCAGTAATGTTTGTCAACGGGTATCTATCTATCGTCTTATGAGATAAGGAAAATTGATTAGTGTATCTACTGAACTTTACTCAAGCGCCAAATAATGAATGAGACGATATCATAAGTGAGAATTGGAATTTTGTTCTATTAAATGAGTAAGAAAGCTAGATTAATATAAGCCAACTTTTGACGGGAACATATACAACTCTAAAATGTTGTTTACATAAATGTAGGTCGCGCGCAATCAATTATTTTGTGATCTCTTACCTAATTTTAGTATTATGTAGTAATTCCATTCATCATCACCTCTTATCTCACTCAAACTATTAAATTAGGCTCATTTAAGAATTTAACACGTTTTAGTGTGAATTGAAGTTAAATATCTCCATAATATTATGTTTCTTTCGATTGGTAATATTCTAAATTTTCATTACTTTCTTTTTTGTCTGGAATTCTTATTTTTATTGATCTTTATAATTTACAAATTCTTGAATATTTCACCTAGTTAGATTTTGTGTCATCTTTAATTTGACGTGCCCTTTTAGTAACTAATAATGCCATTCTACAATACATCCTTTAAAAAGTGGGCGTAAAGCATTTAATTAAACATATGAAAAGTTGAAATTATTATAATCATTTTGGTTGAACTATGAAAACGTATATGAGCATGTAATTATAATTCAGCATAATAGACACACGCGCATGAAAAATGTGGCTAACGTTTATAACTAGATGTACAACGCAAAAATTGTACAAAGCTTTGTCATTACAGCTTAATTCCGTTATCAAAGTTGAGTTACGTCGTGAAATAAATTATCATCATGGTTGGATTTTGCAGAAAAAATAGTAAAATGCTTCCAATTGTGAATTCAATGAGTCGCATACATCTAAAATTATAATAAAACACTTATATCATAATGTAAGTGAGACTGAGTTGGCTAATAATCTTTAATGAGACGTTCTACTGCTAAATGATAAGCTGTCCATATAGGTTTCTTAGATCGCCACACTTAAGGTTGTTGGGTGTGTTACCCAACAAATTCACCTTTGTTGAAACGCGCTTAAAATGTAAGGAATTTTAATGCAAATGTTCTTTGGATTATTGTGAGAGCAATGGCTCCATGATATTTGGACTCCAATTTGAGTTAAGCTTATACATGGTGTACTTCTATAATACGGCCATCAATCAAAAGTTTATGAAATTCAAGACTATGAATGAAAACAAAATGTATTATATTTTGTCTATTTTTGAAGCCCAGGAATATCACTGAATGTCGACTTCCAGGCAAAATTCTAGTCAGGAATAATGTATTTCATACTACTAGGAGTGGTCCTCAACGTGGTACGACGGTGTCAACCATGTTTCGATGGCCGATCGTACATGGGCTAACGGGGCTATGGCGGTGGTGTCACCAGGGCGTGGTGGATCTCCGACCGGCAATCGGATCTCCTATAAAATACCACATGAGCCCGACGACGGCACCATGACTCGGCGTATGTTCCCCGCCACAAAAGGGTTCAACAGCCACAGGATTACATGGACTCCTGGACAGTACCCCGTACTTCCGAATGGCGAATGAGCTCTCAACAGCCACCGGCAACCATGCAACTTACTGCTGCCTTGCAGACTGCGCTTGGATGTGCAAAGGCTAGAGGTGCGTCCTCGATCAAAAAGCCGAGTGGTGAGGGGACACCACTTGTACCAAATTCCCAAGAAACTCCATGAAATGTGGAGCCGGCTTATCCTCCAAAAGGAGTCAGCCGCAGTAAAGTAAAAGTAAGTAAAGTACTAGGAGTGGTGTCACGTTTCGTGCCAGCAGGCGACTCTTTGGAGTAGCAGATGCTACGCCCACTATATAATTGGTCAAGACCGTTGGAATCATTTGGCGGTACTATCTCCTATACGAATGTGTGTTCAAGTGGTTATTTAGTCAATTTCATATAATTTACTATAATCAAGGTTGAGAACTTGATATAAACACCTGGCGCATAAAGTACTTACATTTTGCCAGTATAAAATAAGAATTTTATATTGTACTAAAGGCAGTTCATCCAGTAGACCGGTTTAGTCCTTATCTGGAACTCATCACGTAGTAGGCAGAATTTGCCACGCAACTAATGTTCGTTTAATTTTATATAATGTCTTTGAAAAAGCGACTTAAAAGATTACCCTCAATACGTAATATGTACGGATCCAATAAAGAGTTCCAACATTGTGGTTGCCGATTCCGTACAAGGTACCAACACAACGAATTTCAAGTTAAGTTAAATATCACGAAAATTGAGAATTAAAACTACTTCCTGACTATTTTTATTATAGCATATCCAACGATATTATTAACCAAATTTCGCGGTAATAATGTCTTCTTTTAATTAAATTTGTAGTAATTTATATATTACTTGTCGCGGAGAACTAACATATATGGAATTGCGTAATAGATTTTTCATACCTAATAATGGATTATTTGAAGTGGCACCAGAAGTCTACTATTTAATAATAATTGATTGCGCGTGTGGTGGTAACAATTCTTTAAATAAAGTTTGTGAGCTTGAAGTAAACACCAATCCCATTGTATTTAACCATTCGTCGATCAACATAACAAAACTACCGCCAGCCGCAACGCACTGATGTGTTTCAAACATCCATGATCATAATCAGAGTACAAGGGCAAACTGATTATCGAGGATGAAACCGCCAACCCCAATGGGATTGGTGTTTACTTCAAGCTCGCAAACTTGATTTAAAGAATTGTTGCCATCACCCGCGCAATCAATTATTGTTTAATTGTATTGTCTATATATATGTGTGTGGCGAAAGCTGCAAACAGCTAATGTTCTTGACTGCATAGAAATTGTGCAGCCGACATTTCCAGTCAAGTACAATGTATGCAAGACTACTAGAGGTGAGAGCCGCATATCTAATTTTGCTTTTCATATATATGCAATGCGGTTTGATCCTCGATAGTCAGTTTGCCGTCGTACTCTGATGATGATCATGGAAGGTCGAAACGCGTCAGTGCGTTGCGACTGGTGGTAGTTTTGTTATGTTGTTCGACGACTGGTTAAACACAATGGGATTGGTGTTTACTTCAAGCTCGCAAACTTGATTTAAAGAATTGTAGTTTGCAGTTCCAGAAGTTTTCCAGCTTAGCGACTGGCGGTCGCTTTCCAGTTTGTACTGTGAATCTTAACATAAAGAATGCATACAAACGAGCATTTAATTTAATCTCTTATTTCTCAGGCAAATAAACTTTCTTCATTAGAAGGCTTATAAGGTTACCTCTAAGAGATCGCAATTTTATTCTGCAAGAAATATTACCATTTAATTTTTCATGTTACTGAAATAAATATATTTTGATTTTCTTAAATAAGGTTTTTAAATTTGTGATAAACACCAAACTTATTATATCTAACCAGTCGTCTATCAACATTTAAAAACTACCATCCGTCACACGTAGGTAGTGTGCTTTCTCTTCTATAATGACAGATTTGAGGTGGATATTCGGAACTTTGATATATTAACTCAACTTAAAGGAAAGGCCAACCAGATGTTGAATTATTATTTAATTGAAAAGTGTGTGTGGTCTGCGGCAGGATGGCTCAGTGGTAGGGGGAAAGAAACCTCGATACTCTGACATTACCAATACATCAGCAATATATTGTGTATCCTATATGTTTTGGGCAGAATACACAGTGTTAAATATAAGAAGCAACGGCGCGAATTTGCAGATGAAAAGAACCATGTGGTCATCTGTTATTAATGCCGGATAAACATCTATAAGGAGCAGGAGTTTAAGTTTACAGATCTACAGTATCACGTGAATCAAAAACGTTATTTGACAGAGGACGTCGTGCACTTAGAAATACGTGATACACAAAGAAGGTGGATCTAAATTGCTAAGTGCACATCAACAACCTATGCCAGCTAAATAAGTTAAATCATTATTATAGCGAGTTCTTGAAATGAATTTATTCTGAAGGTAATAAATGTGAGTTGCAATCATGTTAAAAAGCTTAAAAATCGAGTTATAATCGAATCATATTAACCACTTTTTAAATAAGTCAGCCATAGAATCTGTGAGATTGACCAATCAGAATAGCGCAATAAACTGTGCACAAATTCTTCAATGTGATTGGTTGCTGGACGATTTTCGAATTTAACGGAATAATAAGCATGAATAGAACCTATTATTCCATCTCTATCGGAGAGCAGTCGATCCATTTATTCTAATTTAACGGGTTCATAAAGGAACAATTTGTTTACTAATTTGGCTATTATCATTACCGTGTGTAATTTGTGCTGATTTAAATGGATGTTAAACATTATCGCAAAAATGTATAGGGATTCAGTGCATACGACATTAATTTGGCGATAAAGTTAACTTCAAAACTAAAACAAGGTATATTAAATCTATTAATCAAATTGAGTTAAATTTTCTTTTCCATACGTGTTTTTATGATATTTGCGTTTAAATACGCCAAAGTATTTGACTTTAAACGCATATGTTGTAAACTTGTGTACACTGTAAACTATTTCCGTTTAGTTTTTGCAAGTACAGACTAAAATAGCAGAGTCAAATCATCTTGCAGATCACACTCGACATGAATATTTACTTTTCAAGTACTTTCCAGATTTCTGGGGTTGGTGGTTCGAGCCGGAACACATTCTTTTCAAAGTTTATCAATTCATTTATTATTTAAATCCAGGTTGCTATGTTGATGTAAACACCAGGCCCATTATTTACGTACATTTATCAGTATAAATTAAGTATTGCATTATGTAGACAAGGAAGAATTCATCAGGATCGCAACCTGGATTTAAATAAATGTCGTCATCGCCGGCGAAACCAATATTTGTTTATATAAATGAATATTTCATACAATAAGCTACGTAAACTGCTCACTACACCAACTTATTATTGATGTTAGTCTTTCCTGCAGTTGGAGTCAATTTCACATTACGTACGCCTAAAAATGCCAACTGCACATTCCCGATCTCAATGAGTGATCAGTGAGGTTGAAACTACTCTACTTGGTGAACTGTATGTTGTATCTTTTACAAAGTTAATTTCATACAGATAATTATTTAATAAATTCAGCTAGTATATCATAACTTAATGCTATTCAGCAATTTGGAATGGAGAATATACAATTATGACATATGTTATCAGTTGGTGTTAATATCTAGCTCACAAACTTGATTTTTAAAATTGATATCAACTCCAGCACAAACAATAATTGCTTAGTATGCAAGTATGTATTAGATTTTGCGAACCTAGTAACAAATTAGTTCAGTTGTGACCAGAAGAATAAACCAAAGGCAGCATGAACGGAAAGTATAATCTCATGCACATTCGTTTCGTGCTTAATTGTGTAACTTATTTAAATGTGGCCATTTCCACAAAAGGTTCAATTTCGTGACTGCGCAGAAACTACGCAGCCAACATTTGCGGTTAAGTACAGTGTATGTGAGACTAATACAGAGGATGCCGCATATCTTATTTTCCACAACTTATATACGTATTACTGCTTGATCCTCGATAGTCAGTGTGCCGTTGTGATCTGGTGATATTCGTGGAAGTTTGGAACCCTTCATTACATGTGACTGACGGTAGTTTTGCTATGTTATGAAGCAGGTTATACTAAATAGGATTTATCGTTATTTCAAGATCTTTAACTTGATGTATAAAATTGTTGCCACCACCTGCGAAATCAATTTCTGTTTAATGGGATTACTTATGCAAATATGGCGAAAAATGCAAAATGTTCATGCCTGTGACGGCATCCGAATTGTACAACCGATATTTGCAATCAAGTGCAATGTATGTGAGACCACTGGAGTTAACAGCAGCATATCTGATTTTCCAGTACTTAAATATGGTTTGACTCTCAATGGTTAATATGCCATCGTGTTCAGTTGATACTCCTGAAAGTTCGAAACGCCTCGGTACGTATGATTAGTGGTAGTTTTTCTATTGCGCGTATGGCTATATAAAATGATATAGGTACTCATTTCAAGTCCATAAACGATTTCAAGAAGAGTTTCGCCATTCGTGCAATCAACGTTATTATTATGCAGTATAACATCGTTTCTCAAATAAATGTCAAGACCAAACGCCTCAGTACGTGCAGCTGAAAGTAATTTTTCTATGTCATGCGATTTGTTATATCATCATAATCATCATGCCGAGCTATACAAAAGTCAAATGTGACTAATTTGCATGGTTATATATGAAATGTAAAAGAACACTAGGTCGTCCATTCTTAGTGATGGTTTGTATTCGGAGAATTCCTTCTCCTAGATAGTCTGCCAAACAAAATACTAATAAGCACTATCTGCCCAGATGCCAGCGGCCAGTTTCATTCAGCAGCCGAAACTTGCCCCTCACGTCTGGAACGCTTGCTCTCGTTCAGTCACTACACATTTACCAAAATTATTTGCTGTGCAATTAGACTAAACTCGAGGCTTTACACGAAACGGGGTGATAGCTGTGTTCCTTTTTGATCCGGCAAGGTTCCTGCTACCAATCCCGGGTTGACTAGCTTGAGCCCACCGGTGCTTATTTTAAACTAAAAAAAATTAATTTAAAAAAATGTTGTCAACAACCGCGTAATGAAATTTTGTTTGATTGTATTATTTTTAAAAATGTGGTGGAAAATGAAAAAAATTCTGCTCGTGACTACATAGAAATTGTGCAGCCGACATTTCAATCGAGTAAAATGTATATAAGACTTATATATAAACTCATATATAAATAGAGTGCTTGATTCTCGTCAGGAAGTTTGCTGTTTTGTCCTGATGAGTGTAATGGAATAGTGGAACGTACCGGTACGTGTGAATGACAGAAGATATCATATATTATGCGACTGGTTATTTACTAGGGGGCTTCTGTTTGCTTTAAACTCGCAAATTTGATTTGAATAATTTTTTATCATCACCCGCTTAGGCAGTCAATTTTTAATTGTGTAATTTAAGTAAATAGGGCGACAGACGCGAAAGGTTGTTGTTCGTGACTTCTTTTCAATTGGGCATCCGAAATTATCAGTTCAGTAAAATGGATGTGAGACTATTGAATGGCAGGGAGGAAGGTAAAAATTTCTTAAACTTATATATGAATAGCGGTTGGACCCTCCATAGTCACGTTGTCATCGTATTCATGTGACGATCATGATAGAATGAAACTCCTCAGTATGTGTGACTTACAGTTGGTTTGCTATGTCTTGCGACTGAAGGATTTCTTTCTTATAAAATTTCGATTCAAGACCAAATAAGATAGATACAAAATAGAATGTAGATTGTATATACTAACTAAGACTGAGCGACCAGCATACAAATAAATACAATTTAACAATAATTGATGGCAAGGGTGGTGGTAGTCATTCTATAAATCAAGTTTGCGAGCTTGAATTAAACACCAATCGCATTGTATTTAACCAGTCTTCGAACAACATAACGATGCGGCTGGCGGTAGTTTTGTTATATTGTTCGACGACTGGTAGAATACAGTGGGATTGGTGTTTACTTCAAGCTCGCAAAGTTGATTTAAAGATTACAAATAAATATTCTTCATACGTTTTTGTTATGTTGATCGAGGACTGGTTAAATATAATGGGATTGGTGTTTACTTCAAGCATGCTAACTTGATTTAAAGAATTGTTACCATCACTCGCGCAATCAATTTTTGTTTAATTGTATTCTTCATACGTGTACGACAGTGAAATATCAGCTTCTAAATGCCGATGTAATGCCGTCAATAAATGTTGCCTTTTAACACACAGGATTTATTGCGCTTAAAAAGGATGTCAGGTAGTTTCAATTCTGTATGCAGTTTGGCTATGTGATTATCTCTACTTTATCTCCCCCTATTTATTAACTACTGATCTCTTCGTCTACTTCTTCTCGTGATTATGTGAAGTTGTAAAGCACAGCTCCCAAAGGCACCATTTTTTATTACGATGAATACGTTTTAGTAAAAACAGGCAAAATAAGGAAAAGCCATATTTGTATATCCGTTTACGAAGAATAAATTATGTACAGCTTTGACCGAAAATTTTGCGCATATCTGATTTTTCATAACTTAAAAAAGGACAGCGGTTTGATCCTCGAAAGTCAGTTTGCCGTCATTCTATGGTGGTAATCATGGAAGTTCAAAATACGTCTCTACGTGTGAATAATTTTAATTTGGCTGTTTATTGCGAGGCCTTAAAATCAGTTTTTTTATGTTTATTTCCTGCTCACGATTTCGATTTAAATAATATTTGTAGGACTAGTTCTAAAACGATACGATGTACGCTTCACCCTAGGGAAAAATGACAAAAATCAGATTTAGGTGAGTAATTGTGAAAATACATTTAGTGCGCGGCATTATTGGAGCTTCGTCAATGACAATTTTATCAAATACTTGACATGTGCGCGATGTGTATGAAACTGGTCCTTTGATAATTTTCATTTCTTTACTTAAGTAATGCTTAGCATAAAGTTACTTGAAAACAAAAAGAGATATATCAATAGCTATTAATAAATTATATTTTCAGTTAATCCGACAGAAAGTGGAAGTGATTATGCATGTATAAATTTCTATCTATCAGCGAACTTACCTAACCATTTATCTATTGAACTATGTATTTGTCTATCTAAAATTTCTTTCTGTCTACCCATCAACAAATCTATCTATCTACCAATCTATTTATCAATCCATATATATATATATATATACAACTACTCTCTATATATATATATATATATATATATATATATATATAATGTCCATTCCTTTTTAATTTAACACAGTATTCTTATAATTAGGAAAACACATCTTTATCCACTTTGTTATTTGTGTTTTCCTAATTATAAGAAATATATATATATATATATATATATATATATATATATTTACCTACTCATCTATCTATCTAGCCATATGTTTATATTCTTCCATATATTTGTCTGCCTGCCTGTCTATCTGTGCAAGTATGCTTCTACCTAGCTGTCTGTTTATCTAGTTATCTGTTTGTTTAGCCATCCGAAAACTTTCCTATCTAACAATCTTTCTGTCTTCCTGTCTGTCTACCTGTTTATGCATATAGATAAATAAATTAATATGTACTTCTTACCGGTATCCCTAAGTGAAGTTAAGGCTATCTGATGAAGTAAGTTTGCATAAAACTGAAAATTTTGTTTAGTATGCGACAGGGTGACGTAGAGAATGTAATCTCATTCTCCGTGGCAAGTCAGACGCTGTTCTAGCCCCGGCCGCGGCTCAATTCTGGAAAGTACCTGTGGAGTTCCCAGTAGGGATAAAGCCGGCCTACTGAATGGATTGCCTTTGCTATCTTTTACAAGCATAGTTTATTTTGATATGAAAATAATGAGATCGGTATTTATCTCAAGCTCGCAATATTGTTTTGAACAATCTGTTTCATTTTCTGTTCCAAATGATTTGTCGATGCGGTGGCAGTGGTCGTATATAATATAGTTATCGAATTTTGAACCGGTCATAACCATTTATTTACATCAAGGATGTGATCTTGTTATAAACACAATTCCTATTATATAAAAACACTTGCTTGTATAAAATGAGTATTGTATAGAGTGGAAAAGGCAATACTTCTAGTAGACCAGTTTCCGCTATATTGGTAACTATTCACATACTGGGCACATTTGCTTTGGCGTTTAGGTCGATAATCACTGAGCCAACCTGCCGCAAGCTACACAACTTTCAGTTATATTCTAACCAATGTATTTTATTTTCTGTATTATACAACTCATAGTTTATACGTGACAAGTTGATACATATATAATGGAATATTTGTTTATATCAAGATCATAACCTAAATTAATTTATTATATCGTAGCCATAAAATTTCTGGCTTGACAACCGGCGGGCACAAGCTAGTCAGCCTGGGAATGGTAACATGAACCTTGCCGGGTCTAAAAGGAATACAGCCATCATCCCGTTTCATGTGAAGCCTCGAGGTTGTTCTAACTGCGCAGTAATTCTATTTTATAATGTGTAGTGACGGAATGAGAGCAAACGTGCCAGGCGTGAAGAGTAAGTTCTGGCGGCTGAAGGAAATTTAGCCACTGACACCATGGCAGATAGTGCTCATCAACCTTTGTTGGCAGACTATCTAGGAGAAGGAAAACTCCGAGTAAAAACCATCCCCGATAAGAATGGGCGACCTAGTGTTTGTTTACAGTCCACATATAACCATGAACAATACGAATTACAATTTTCGATTTTTATGGTTTTATGGTAGTGAAACATTAGTTACTTTTGGCTTTTGTATGGCTATGCCAAAATGATGAAGATGATGAGTTTATTGCTATCACCGCCTGCACCACTAATGTTCGTTTAATTTCAAAGAAACATTATTGGTTGCATTGAATCAGCGCAATAAGCCATTTAACACAAATACTTTTACATGTCACTTGCCTATACCAAAATCCATTTCTCTCACACTCTCCTTTTTGCGCGCGGAATTCGTTTGAAGATATATTTTACGTTGGCTGTACTCAGATGTAATATATGGATTAAAGACAGAAAGAAACAAAGACAGAAATAGTATATGTACTTTTCTTGTGCGGAACAATTCATAACACTCTTAGGTCGGTTAAATCTAGAACTTTGATCATTTTCAGGTGCTCTGCTTATTGGATTCGATTTATGGGTTCTCACTTTTCCCTTCATTTTTGAGCCTTCCATCAGCTGATTGTCTGAAAATGACGTTGGAACAAGGTTTTCCATTGTTCGTTTCCCAATATTTCGAGACCTCATTTCGAGTCTCATATTCAAGATTGACACAATACGCACAGGAGTAAAACACAAATTGTGGAAAATCTTGTTCCTAAAGTTGTGTTTTATTCCTGTGCGTATTGTGTCAACCCTGAAGATGAGACTGGAAATGAGGTATCGAAATATTGGGAAAATAACTTTGGAGAATCTTGTACCAACGTCATTTTCAAACAATCAGCTGATGAAAGGCTCAAAAATTAAGGGACAAGTGAGAACCCATCAATCGAAGCCAATAAGCAGAGCAACTGAAAATGATCAAAATTCAAGATTTTACCGACCTAAAAGTGCTATCAATTGTCCCGCACAAGAAAAATGCGGTCAAATCCATAACAAGAAGGACAGCACTGCGCAAGAGGGTTTATCATCTAAGAGTAGATGTACGTCTGTTCGCTTGCAAAAATATTGATTGATATGTGTTACATTATTGAACTGTAGACAGATTAGTGTACAGCGTGTTAAAAAATTGCTAAAGAAAAGTTTAAAAAAGTTTTTATTTTTAAATATTGATTTAAATTTCTCAATACTATCCATCTTATTTTTTATTTTCACCGCCGTTTTCTTGTGCGGGACAAATGATAAAACTTATAGGTCAGTAAAATCTTGAATCCATTACATTTCCAGGTGCACCGAATTTTGGCCTTGGTTGATGGGTTCTCAATTATCCCTTCATTATTTAAATCAAGTTTGCGAGTTTGAAGTAAACACCAAACGCATTGTATTTAACCAGTCTTCGAACAACATAACAAAACTACCGCCAGCTGCAACGCACTGACGCGTTTCGACCTTCCATGATCATCATCAGAGTACGACGGCAAACTGACTAACGAGGATCAAACCGCATTGAATATATATGGAAATCAAATTTAGATATGCGGCTCTCACCTCTAGCAGTCTCGCATACATTGAACTTGACTGGAAATGTCGGCTGCACAATTTCTATGCAGTCACGAACATTAACTGTTTGCAGCTTTCGCCACATATACATATATAGCAATACAATTTAAACAATAATTGATTGCGCGGGTGGTGGTAACAATTCTTTAAATCAAGTTTGCGAGCTTGAAGTAAACACCAATCCCATTGTATTTAACCAGTCGTCGAACAACATAACAAAACTACCGCCAGCTGCAACGCACTGACGCGTTTCGACCTTCCATGATCATCATCAGAGTACGACGGCAAACTGACTATCGAGGATCAAACCGCATTGAATATATGGAAATCAAATTTAGATATGCGGCTCTCACCTCTAGCAGTCTCGCATACATTGAACTTGACTGGAAATGTCGGCTGCACAATTTCTATGCAGTCACGAACATTAACTGTTTGCAGCTTTCGCCACATATACATATATAGGCAATACAATTTAAACAATAATTGATTGCGCGGGTGGTGGTAACAATTCTTTAAATCAAGTTTGCGAGCTTGAAGTAAACACCAATCCCATTGTATTTAACCAGTCGTCGAACAACATAACAAAACTACCGCCAGCCGCAACGCACTGACGCGTTTCGACCTTCCATGATCATCATCAGAGTACGACGGCAAACTGACTATCGAGGATCAAACCACATTGAATATATATGGAAATCAAATTTAGATATGCGGCTCTCACGTCTAGCAGTCTTGTATTCATTGAACTTCATTAGCTGCTTGTCTGTAAATGACGTTATAACAAGATTTTCCACTCTTTTTCCCCGAATTTTCATTGACTTCATTTGCAGTCCCATCTTCTGGGTTGACATCATACTCACACGAAAATGCAACCTGTGGCAAATATGGTGTCCTCATTCAAGACAGATCTATTTATATTTGTTTTAATTCCTAGAGTTTTTATTGTTGTCTGTCCTAATATCCTGTTTTCATGCCTATTCTCCTTTACTCAAATTTGTCCTCATCACACCCCACCCATGCACACAGCAACCTATATACACATACGTGTTCTCTACTAAACTGACATTTATAGAATAATTTTGTTCAGTTGTGACCAGAAAGATAAACCGAAGACAGCATGAACGGAAAGTATAATCTCATGCACATTCGTTTCGTGCTTACTGGCGACTCATCAGTAGGAGCCGAAACGAATGTGCATGAGATTATACTTTCCGTTCATGCTGCCTTTGGTTTATCCTTCTGGTCACAACTGAACTAATTTGTTACTAGGTTCGCAACACCTAATACATACTTGCATACATATTAGTTCTTCGCAACAAACAGTATTTAACTGTTATTTATAGAATAACTATAAGCAAACACTGTGGATTGACATACACGCTTATCCGTGATGTCTATTTTTTTAATTGATGTTCCGGACGCATAAAAGGATCTATCCAGTCGACTAGTTTCGCCTTTATTGCGAACCTTTCCCAGGTCAGGGCTCAAAGCTGAGCACATCTGCTTCGGAGTTGTGACTCGAATCACTGGGCCAACCTGCCAGAGACTAGAGAAAATATTCAATTACATATATTTTGTAAGCCTTTCCTTTCTGTACACATGCCTTTTGCCAGATTGATAAGTGACTGGTGTTAATAACGCCTTCTTGGTTATTACATGGTTCGATAAACGCCAAACTAATTATGCCATTTCACTGGTAATGAAAATAAAGGTTCTTTTATTGCGTCCATCCGTTATTGTGTCTGAGTTGTAGACTTTTACAATATTTCTTCTCTTTTGGTCCATTGCTATATAACCTTTTTCTTGAAGTAACAAGTCTCACTATTATTATCTAATTGTGTACGCTGTCAATTTTTTAAATAATTTTTATTCTCGAAATGCAAAGTCTAAACATATCAATCATTAAATTCCCATAATCGTTATCATCATCAATAACAGCAACATCATCAGCAACACAATTTTCATTTAGTCATTGTTATTGCGGCTAAAACGTGATTAGCATTAACTTTTATTGCCCATGGATTATTTTCGTTACTCTATTTGCCACAGCATAATCGCTTTTCCTACAAATGGCCTACCTGTTATTGAACTATTAATATCTCCTAGATCGCAATATCTCATATTTCCTTTATTGCTGTATGGACGTTTTCTTTTGCACAGTGTTGTATCCTATTTTAATGTGACCAAATGTCGACTGCGATGATATTTACAGAAGGTTTTCGAACACAAATAAGCTAATCGATTTATCTTTCAAAAGAAAGTGCAATTAAAAAAAAATGCTTCCCCTGTTTGCGCCCGGTAGGTTTGCTGATTACAACAGAAAACAAATCAATATACAAACTGTTGTGAAGCATCAATTAAGCAATCAGTGATTACGTGTGTGATGATTACAATTGTTTTAATAAAGTTTCCGTATTTAGAAAGTCACCTAATTTATTTTAATTAACCACGAAGGCAAACTGTCATCCGAGAAACTAATCGTAATGCCTATATATAGGGCATTGTAAAAAGGATATGCAGCTCGCTCCTAGTAGTCCCATTTTATTTAACCTGTCAATGACGATGTTTGAAGAAGCTATATTTGAACATGCAATAGCGAAAAACGCGAAAGCCTAATGAAAATTCAATTTATCGATTTAAAAATAATCAAATTTCAATTATCAATTAATTTTATCATGGGAATGAATCCTTACGTCACACAGAAACACGCTCATATGCATTTAGATGTAATGCGTAAAAGGGCACAAATCCTCGTTTGACTGCCCCAAATAAATGCACAACTTGAAATATGACAGTTTCTCATTTGCTAAATCAAATGACGAATTACTAAAGACATTAGGTTCTTAACCACAGTCCAATATATTGTATGCAAGACTACAAGGAATGAGAGCCGCCTATCTGATTTTTCATACCTTAGGAATATATGAATTTTGGTTTGATCCTCGTTGGTCAATCTTCCATCGTGTTCTGTTGATGCTTATATATGCTAGAGCCCCGTCAGTTTCTGCGATTGAGTGTAGTTTTGCAATGTTGTGCAAATGGCTAGATACAGCAGCTTTGCTGTTTACCTCATTTTGAATAATTAATATATTCATTCGCGCGATCAATGATTGCTGAATTATATATCAATTGCGGTTTGATCCTCATTATTAGTCAATTTGTCGTATTCTGATAGTGGGCATACAAATTAAAAGCGCGTCAATGCATTATAATTATGGTAGATCTTCAATGTTGTGTGGTTGGTTAATTATAATCGGATTGATGTTCATATCAAATCCACGAATATAGACAGCATCAAAAGTTAATTCCTAAGATTAGTTATAAATTGTGTACCGATGAAGGGTAGCAACAAATGTATCCTTACTTTACTTTTACTTTACTGCGGCTGACTCCTTTTGGAGGATAAGCCGGCTC
Source organism: Eudiplozoon nipponicum (assembly GCA_029291075.1). Lineage (NCBI taxonomy): Eukaryota > Metazoa > Platyhelminthes > Monogenea > Mazocraeidea > Diplozoidae > Eudiplozoon > Eudiplozoon nipponicum. The sequence continues at coordinate 36,709 of JAQBSW010005549.1, forward strand.
CAGTGACATTTCATGGAGTTTCTTGGAAATTTGGTACAAGTCGTGTCCCCTCACCACTCGGCTTTTTGATCGAGGACGCACCTCTAGCCTTTGCACATCCAAGCGCAGTCTGCAAGGCAGCAGTAAGTTGCATGGTTGCCGGTGGCTGTTGAGAGCTCATTCGCCATTCGGAAGTACGGGGTACTGTCCAGGAGTCCATGTAATCCTGTGGCTGTTGAACCCTTTTGTGGCGGGGAACACACGCCGAGTCATGGTGCCGTCGTCGGGCTCATGTGGTATTTTATAGGAGATCCGATTGCCGGTCGGAAATCCACCACGCCCTGGTGACACCACCGCCATAGCCCCGTTAGCCCATCGAGACATGGTTGACACCGTCGTACCACGTATTAGTCACAGCACAGATCAAGCAAATATTACAAGCCGTACGAAAGCTAAGACGCATTTATAAGTAACTGTGCTGTGCCTACGTTTTTAGTTAATAATACCTTATTCACGGTCGTGGAGTTACTACGTTTGACTATTACCTCTGATTTATTTAATTCACATCTTCTACAAATCGATGTTTTCATCAAGTTCGCGACTTTGATTAAAGTAAATGTTATCACTGCCTTCGCAACCAATTTTAGTTTAATGTTCATCAAATGTTGACATAAAGACTTTCCTACAGATGTTAGATTTATGACCTCAGTTCTGGATTTTAGTTGAATTTATTCTGTTATTAGCCTGGCAAATCTAATGCGAAATATGTTTACAGCTTTACCGGTATATCCGATGGCCCAAAGTCTTTTAGTGTGTGGTTTGATCTTTCCTCCAAATTTACTAATATTCGCATGCCGTTCTATTCTCTCCTTCTCGTGCTTTTATTGGGTACATGGTCTCTCCTATATACATAGTATTGCAATCTTTTCAATATATTTCTTATACTTCTGATGTATTCAATGGTTATTATTTGGCCTTCTGGTTTGATAACTTATTGTCTAATATAATTACTTTCTTTATTATTGTTTAGATTTTGTATTAATATCCTTATTTTTCTGTCAAAAGTGAAATCCATCAATATTATTAACCGTATGCCTTGGAAAGCATATATATGCAATGCGGTTTGATCCTCGCTAGTCAGTTTGCCGTCGTACTTTGATGATGATCATGAAAGGTCGAAACGCGTCAGTGCTTGCGACTGGCGGTAGTTTTGTTATGTTGTACGACGACTGGTTAAATACAATGGAATTGGTGTACCCTTCAAGTTCGCAAACTTCATTTAAAGAATTGTTACCACCACCCACGCAATCAATTACTGCTTAATAGTAATGTCATATGATAGTGAAAGCTGTACATTCACAATTAATCTATCTGAATTAATTTATATATGGATCTTCATTAAACCCTGCAATCAAGAAGACTGCATCTCTTTGAATTAGTGAGTTTCCATTTGCCGGTTCCAATTTATCTTACGTAGTCATCTGATTAATTAATGTATTAACATTCTCTCAGAACTATTCCGTCGGATCTTTATTTATCTTACTATAGATATCCTCATTATTCAACTGATTAAAATTTTACCCAGTTCATTAGATTCGTTGCTTTTTCCTCCTTATTTTTGGGTTAATTATTTAGTAAAGCCCCATCGATTGAATGAAAATATTAGTTAGATGAATCTAGGGTAACATTGAAACACAACAAGAGACCATGAGTATCGATAAGATGGTGTAAAGAGGGGGAATAGACATGAAAACATTCAATTTAATTTCGTTTCAAATTTCATGCAAATTTAAACGATAATCGGTTGCCCTGGCGATGATAGTAATTTTATAAATCAAGGTTTGGATTTTGATATAAACGCTCGTCCAATTATGTATATAATTTGTTTATTACAAACTAAGCATTGTATAAATATTTAAATCAAGTTTGCGAGCCTGAAGTAAACAACAACCCCATTGTATTTAACCAGTCGTCGAACAACATAATAAAGCTACCGCCAGCCGCAACGCACTGACGCGTTTCGACCTTCCATGATCATCATCAGAGTACGACGGCAAACTGACTAACGAGGATCAAACCGCATTGCATTCATATATGGAAATCAAATTTAGATATGCCGCTCTCACCTCTAGCAGTCTCGCAATCATTGAACTTGACTGGAAATGTCGGCTGCACAATTTCTATGCAGTCACGAACATTAACTGTTTGCAGCTTTCGCCACATATACATATATGGGCAATACAATTTAACATTAATTGATTGCGCGGGTGGTGGTAACAATTCTTTAAATCAAGTTTGCGAGCTTGAAGTAAACACCAATCCCATTGTATTTAACCAGTCGTCGAACAACATAACAAAACTACCGCCAGCCGCAACGCACTGACGCGTTTCGACCTTCCATGATCATCATCAGAGTACGACGGCAAACTGACTATCGAGGATCAAACCGCATTGAATATATATTGAAATCAAATTTAGATATGCGGCTCTCACCTCTAGCAGTCTCACATACATTGAACTTGACTGGAAATGTCGGCTGCACAATTTCTATGCAGTCACGAACATTAATTGTTTGCAGCTTTCGCCACATATACATATATAGGCAATACAATTTAACAATAATTTGATTTCCATATATATACAATGCGGTTTGATCCTCGATAGTCAGTTTACCGTCGTATTCTGATGATGATCATGGAAGTTCGAAACGCGTCAGTGCGTTGCGGTTGGCGGTAGTTTTGTTATGTTTTTCGAAGACTAGTTAAATACAATGGGTTTGGTGTTTACTTCAAGCTCGCAAACTTGATTTAAATAATTGTTATCACCACCCGCGCAATCAATTATTGTTAAGAATTGTATAATGTAGAAAAGGCAATTCATCGAATGGGTCGGTTTTGTCTTTATTGGATCTATTCACATACTGTTCAGAATTTGGCCGCACACAGGGTGCGAATCTGGTCACATCTTGCTCACTATTTAGGTCTAAAGTTCCAACTAACCACTCTCAATTTGACATTGTAAAACAGGCACCACGCTACCTGGGATAATTGTATTGCATTGGCCGTTTATATAATAAAACGACGATTGATTGCGTGGGCGGTGATAACCATTATTTAAATCAATGTTATGTTTCTGATATAAGCACCAATACTTTTGAATAATTCACAGGTTCTTTTTGAACACAATGAACTTAGATTAGATATTTTGTGTGCTTCTGAACATAACAAAGTTTCCATTGCGCTGACATCATATTCTTTGAAACATTTTCTGTGCTAAAAGAACTAATGTATTTATTTGCCACTTTTTAGACATTCTCAAAAAAACCGACTACTGCTGGAAAGGATGGCGAATCCTTTAATGAACACAACAGTGTCGCCTTCAACTCGTGTTGAGCATCGTCTTCAACCGCTCGAGGTGGCTGAACGTTATCCACGCCTTTATCTTCTACTGCGACGTTTCTGTCCCGCGAGCATTAACATTGATCGTTACTTAAGTCCTTTTTGGCTACCTCTAGCCGTGGTCGGATGCACAATATGCGCTGCTGTCTTCTCGTCATCTCTAAAAACAGGTTACTGCGTCGTATTGATTAATAATTTCAGGACTTTTTGGAAGATGATGGTATTTTATTTCATCCAGATAGTATTATAAAAGTCATCCAAACAATTTGTCTTTTCATTTGGACAACACTTCAATCAGCCTTGCCGACTGACTCGCCACTATCCGTGTTCCTTGGATAGCCCGAGCGCCAAAATCGCCAACACGAACGGACAAAGTGTTTAAACGCCGATTTGTTTATTTGTTAATTAATATACTTTTACTAATTTAGTTTCATGTTCATTAATGTAGACTTGTAGTTTTGTCCTCATTGACCGATATTTTTATAACTGTACCAAATTATATGCATAGACACAATAGTACCTCTATAAAAACGTGATAGACATGAAATACCCTATCGAATACATTAAAGGTATTCCAATCATACGTGGGTAATGCCTTTGCAGTTAATATATACCATTTTAGTAAATGTTAAAACTGTTTCGACTGTAGAGGAATAGCTGCAAAATCTTGATTAACTATTTAAATATAGTTGGCGACTCTGATATAAACACCAATACCATTATATTTTTTTTCTTCAGTATAGACTGAGCATTATATGAGTTAGCAAATGCAATTAATCCAATAGGCCGGTTTTGTTCTTGCTAATAAATCTTCAAGTGTTGTCCAAATTTTTTACCGGGGATATGGCTCGAACTAGGGCACATTTTTTTTATAGAGTCTGAGATTCTATCTGAAAAATTCTGGCCAGAACTTGAAGAGTTCCCAATAAGGACGCGACCGTTTAACATTTATCTTTTGCTAATTCATACAAAGCTTAGTTTATACTGACCAATGTACATATAATAGGATTGTGATTATGTCAAGCTCATAACCTTGATTTCATTAACTGTTGTCACCATCCGCACATTTTATGATTTTTTAATTAATCAAATCTTGATTAATTGTTAATAATGGACATTTTTTCAATCAGTCTATATTTGAACAATATATATTACACTTTCTTGTTAGCACGTCATAACAATGAATATTTAAATTCATGCATCTTCTTAAATAGTGGATAAATTTGTAGTAAATTTCTAATTATTTTTTAGAAAGTTAGTTGAGCAAATTACTTTATCCAAACATATTTTATTAAGATATTTGAATATGTCGATATACATACATTTATTTCTTACTTGCTTCTGATGTCATTCGAAAACTATATTCAAGATAAAATCGTCAATAAGTGAATATTTAAATACTGTTTGTTGCGTAGAACTAATATATATGCAAGGATGTATTAGGTGTTGCAAACCTAGTTACAAATTAGTTCAGTTGTGACCAGAAGGATAAACCAATGACAGCATGAACGGAAAGTATAATCTCATTCACAGTCGTTTCGTGCTTACTGGCGACTCATCAGGAGGAGCCGGTATTACGCCCTTTAACCACTATATATTTCGATGAGGAATGAGGGATTGTAGCGTCCTATTATCCCACATCCCTCACACAAATATATAGTGGTTAAAGGGCGTACTACCGGCTCCTACTGATGAGTCGCCAGTAAGCACGAAACGATTGTGAATGAGATTATACTTTCCGTTCATGCTGTCTTTGGTATACATTCTGGTCAAAACTGAACTAATTTGTAACTAGGTGCATATTTATTCCAAGATCGATTGATTGTAAGTTTTCTATCTTTCATGCCGTCATTAACCTCAAATGAAGCGTTTCTGCATTCACTCAAGTTTCAATTACAAGAATAATATATTGTTACATAAAAGAATAATCTGAAACTCGTCTTTACCTCACAAGCAGCAAAAATAATTTGAAGACCTTTTTAACAATAATTTGTTGCGCGGGTGGTGGTAACAATTCATTAAATCAAGTTTGCGAGCTTGAAGTAAACACCTATTTAACCAGTCGTCGAACAACATAAGAAAACAACCGTCAGCCGCAACGCACTGACGCTTTTCAACCTTTCATAATCATCATCAGAGTGTGACGGCAAACTGACTATCGAGGATCAAACCTCATTGAATACATATGGAAACCAAAGTTAGGTATGCGGCTCTCACCTCTAGCAGTCCATATGTTTTCAATGCTGTTTGATTCTCGATAGTCAGTTTGCCGTCGTACTATGATGATGATCAAGGAAGGTCGAAACGCGTCAGTGCGTTGCGGCTGACGGTAGTTTTGTTATGTTGTTCGACAACTGGTTAAATACAATGGGATTGGTGTTTACTTCAAGCTCGCAAACTTGATTTAAAGCAAAGTAAAATGATAACTGTCGTTTCCTAAATGCACACGTCAGACCTATTTTTACACGTACTATCCTAGATGCAAGTATGTATTAGGTTTTGCGAACCTAGTAACAAATTAGTTCAGTTGTGACCAGAAGGATAAACCAAAGGCAGCATAAACGGAAAGTATAATCTCATACACATTCGTTTCGTGCTTACTGGCGACTCATCAGTAGGAGCTGGTATTACGCCCTTTAACCACTATATATTTGGTAGAAGAATGTGGAATAATATAGTGGTTAAAGGGCGTAATACCGGCTCCTACTGATGAGTCGCCAGTAAGCACGAAACGATTGTGAATGAGATTATACTTTCCGTTCATGCTGCCTTTGGTTTATCGTTCTGGTCACAACTGAACTAATTTGTTACTAGGTTCGCAAAACCTAATACATACTTGCATAAATATTAGTTCTTCGCAACAAACAGTATTTATCCTAGATGACGTAATTACGAGCGGCATTGCGGTGAGGTAGGGGCAAGATACTGTGAATACAGTAAATAATTTAGAGTTAGCAAAATTAATTTAGAAACGGAAAAGTATTCTACTAGGGTAGATAGTTAAAATAATATAAAAAGGAGTCGTAAAAGAAATTTAAAATTGTCTGATAAAGAAAGATGCAAACATAAATGTCTGTTAAAAGGTGCTACACTAACAACAGAACATAAGATAACAGATAAAATAGGATAATAAGTAATCAAGGATGAAATAATAAGATAATCAGAAAATACATTAGGCGATATTGCATTACTCACCCTCCACCTCAGTAAGTTAATATCACTCCAGTGTTCTTATTCTTCTACTTGAACGAGTTTGTAATTCTGATTCGTGCAATCTTCGTTTTCTACCATTATTTAGTGCTGTATTCCAAATAGAACCTAGTGATTTTTCTACGGCTGTTTCATACATTATGTCATTTCTGGATTTAATTTCGATGGATTCTCTAATCAGTCTTGTCGATCTGCTACGGCTACAAATTGATATACGTCAGGACCCAACCCAATTGATTGTGTGTCCTGTTTCTACTGTATGGCGTACTAGATCTGATCTATTAACATGGCCATACTTGCATGCGGTTTTATGTTCCCCTCTTCTTACCTTAATTGGGCGCATGGTTTCACCCACATACATCAGGCTACAGTCGTTACATGGAATTTCATATACTCCTGATGTGTCTAACGGTTCTATTTTCTCCTTTTGGTTGGGAAGTTTAATACCTATGGTAAGGGTCTGTTTTAAAATAGTACGTATATTGTATTTTGATGCTACCATTTTGATTTTCCTACTTAGTTTAGAGTCAGGTATAACCATTATCCTCCGGTCATCTTTTGCTTTATTTGACTTCACGTACTTCCAATCATGATTAAATTTACTTATAATGCTCATTATAGTTGCTTCAATTAACTTTCGAGGATACCCATTAGCACTGAATATTTCTCGCAGTCTGCCTAATTCAATCTCTCTGTTTTTTTATCTGTTAATCTTAAGCTTCTTATTATCCTCGATTTTAAAATACCGATTTTCATTCTATATGGATGATTTGAATCGAAATTAGAAATGGTACAAAACTAGAACGGGATGTTTATAGGAAGGATACTCTCAGCTATCCTTCTTAATTTCGATTCAAATCATCCATATAGAATTAAAATCGGTATCTTAAAATCGATGATGATAATAAGAAGCTAAAGATTAAAAGATAAAAAACATAGAGAGATTGAATTAGGTAGACTGCGAGAAATATTCAGTGCTAATAGGTATCCTCTAAAGTTAATTGAAGCAACTATAATGAGCGTTATAAGTAAATTTAATCATGACTGGAAGTACCTGAAGTCAAATAAAGCAAAAGATGACCGGAGGGTAATGGTTATACCTGACTCTAAACTAAGTAGGAAAATCAAAATGGTAGCATCAAAATACAATATACGTACTATTTTAAAACAGACCCTTACCCTAGGTATTAAACTTCCCAACCAAAAGGAGAAAATAGAACCGTTAGACACATCAGGAGTATATGAAATTCCATGTAACGAATGTAACCTGATGTATGTGGATGAAACCATGCGCCCAATTAAGGTTAGAAGAGGGAAACATAAAACTTACCTAAAAAGACACACACGTAACATCATTACTAATAAATTTCTACAGATGTCAATTCCGAGGAAGTTTATTATTAGACAAAAACTATTATTTTATAAAAATTTAAATCTCTCATCTGTATAAGATATATTTATTTAATTTCATGAAATGAAGTCTATTAGAAGTCTTTAACACCACGCCTTTTAATATTAATCGATATTAAGTTTTATACATTTTTCTTCCTAATATAAAATATAATTTATAATATTCGATGGCAATGGACATTATATAGATATATAATCGTGAGTTTTCATTTGATTGTGATGGTGGCAACTAGTCTGACACGGTTTTACTTCTATTTATTGGTTGGGCTGATTAGTAACTTTGTATGCGTATGTGTCTATGTGTGTGACTGTTTGCGGGGTAAAGTCTTTCTCGCAGTATTGAAAAGTGATGTCTGATATCTGGTTATTCTTCTTCTGATTGCTTGAGATTTTATCAACTTTTCGTATCGTTTCCTGTTAAGGAAATTTCAATTGCCTAAATTTGCTATTGTCAGAATCTTATTGTGAAAGTGTGACTAGAGGCCTGAGGATGGTTTTGGAAAGACAAAACCGAAGCTTCGCCCGTCAGTGAAGATTAGATCGCGCCTCATTTCCAGTGTTTAGTAGGAAGGATGTTGAAGCCTTAGGAATACGCACCCGACACGATCGAAGACGAAACGGATGCGTACTTGGAATTGAGGATCAATCGGATATTTGAGAATCTGATAGTGTAAAGCAACAACACGTGAACACAAATCGTGGACATTCAACATTAGACACTTTTAGCTTTTGTATGGCTCTGCATGATGTTGATGATGTGTATATAGGATGTTGCATGCGCGGGGTTGAGGTGGATAATTTTGTGTATGAGCATAAGAGAATAGGTATGACGACTGGATATAAGGGCCAACAATAAAAAATAAATTAGGAATTAAAATACATATAAATAGGTCTTTCAATCAAGTTTGCGAGTTTGAAGTAAACATCAATCCCAATGTATTTAACCAGTCGTCGAACAACATAACAAATCTACCGCCAGCCGCAACGCACTGACGCGTTTCGACCTTCCTTGATCATCATCAGAGTACAATGTATGCAAGACTACTAGAGGTGAGAACCGCATATCTAATTTTGCTTTCCATATATATATATATATATATATATATATATATATATATATATATATATATATATATATATATATATATATATATATATATATGCAATATGGATTGAACCACGCTAGTCAGTATGCCGTCGTAGTCTGAGGATGATTAAGAAAGTTTGAAACGCGTCAGTGCGTTGCGACTGGCGGTAGTTTTGTTATGTTGTTCGACGACTGGTTTAATACAATGGGATTGGTGTTTACTTCAAGCTCGCAAACTTGATTTAAAGTATTGTTACGACCACCCGCACAATCAATTATTGTTTAATAGTATTGGCTATAAATAGATCTGTCGTAAATGAGGATACTACATTTGCCGCAAGTTATTGTCCTGTGAGTATGGCGTGAACACTGAAAATGGGACTGGAAATGAAGTCCCGAAAATTCGGAAAAAAGAAAATCTGGTTCCAAAGTCATTTTCAGACAAGCAGCTCATGGGTGGGAATTGTGAAAGTACAAATGAGAATCCATCAATCAATGCCAAACGCCAAATGTGCATCTGTAAAATGTAAAGGAATCAAGATTTCACCGATCTACGAGTGCTATCAATTGTCCCGCACAAGCAAGATGCGGTAAAAAGAAAGTATCAACAGCAATGCGCAATGTACAACAACATTTCTAAAATGCGAAAAGTTTGTTAACTCTCAATCCATCAATAAAGGAATGACCAGATCTCAGCCATCACTTTGCAATACACACTTACTAATCAGCGCAAGCAATAAATAGAAGTAAAACCGAGTCAGACTAGTTGCCACCTACATAATCAAAGTTATATAAATGAAGTATTGTGATTCCTTCCTGTCTTTCTACGTCAATAAGACGACCAGCAGGTCTCTACACTGGCCTCTGTCTACCGCCATATTTTTTTCTGTTTCTCGCCCACCTAATTTCCGCTTGGTTAATAATAAAACGATGTGGTATGATCACGTGGCCTTTAGAAGTTGAATTAGCGCGAGTTTAGACTTCTGATCCAAATTTTCTTAACGGGCAAACTGTTTAGGTGATTATCTGTAGATCATAAATAGTAAACGCTATTTAAATCCAACTATTGGAGATTATGAACTTTTTCGATGACAAAATAATCATCAGCACTTTTAATACCAGCATGCTAGATGTACTTCGTAGATCTCTTTTCTGCCGATGTAACAAAGACCTTCGCAAACACTGTATTGTCGATGTAGTTGTATATATCTTGAACACATTAATGCGCAGCTAATTTTGTAAGTTTAATTTTCAATAGTGAATCGTTACTCAGTATATTTCATTTTATTTATTGGAACCCATTTGCTAAGCGGCGATCTCAAACCGGTTTGAAAATGTAATATACCAAATTCGCGGATTTTACGCAAAACAGCAGTCATTAATTTTTACATACCGCACAACCTATCAAAACTTCTGCTCGTTACACTTCATTAGCACAGTCAACATTGTGTTCATCGTAACCACCATCATGCCAGAACGCCTCACTAGTGCAATACTGCCATTTAAACATGCAATTTTGACAGCCTTTGTTATGCGTACTCGCACTTTTTATCCTTCCTTGGTCATCTATCGAGCACGATGCAAGACTGACTAAAGTGGATCAATTTTAAATGTAAATATGACTGTTGAGTGTTCTAGCTTCCGTTAGTTCGCTTTTTAGTGCTACCAGTAAAACATGCGAATGGTGTACACTCGAAGTCCGAAGTACATAGGCCTTAATTCCCACACATAAAACCAATGATAGATTAGATAAATAACTTATATAAATTATGCAAGAGCTACAAAAGATTCTGCAGCTGGCATTAGAATAAAAAACAAGGTATACCAATCTTATGGCCGTCAGTGATACATGTCAGGTGTTTTAAGCTTTAAATATATGATGTGCTTTTTACTCCGTTACTCTGAAGATGCTAAAGTTCAAAACACATCAGTATATATAAACGAGGCCAAATTGTTTATTGGCGTGATATTTCAAATAAATTGGTTTCTATTTTAAATTCTAAAGTTTGAACTTATCTAATGTTTTCACATCCAACTCTGTGCTCACAGAATTATAATCTACCGTTACTTTATTACTACTTGTCATCTAAATCTTAGGTGCTGGGGCGAATTTACGACGGAATCTCCACGTTTCTCGCGAGAAAATGAATAGAAGAAAGCTAATGCGAGCTCAAAGTGAAATTCGCAATGAAGAAGGCGCATCTCAATCCGTTAACGATGAGGATACTTCAAATGCTAATAATGATGTCTATTTTGATAGATATAATAATTCGAAAAGGTAATGTTTGAAACAATTCCGCTTTAAAAGTTTAATTTTCTGTCTTAGTAGTTATTTATATTTTTAAATCGTTTATTTGGTGTTGCACACCTAGTAACAAATTAGTTCAGTTGTGACCAGAAGGATAAACCAAAGGCAGCATGAACGGAAAGTATAATCTCATGCACATTCGTTTCGTGCTTACTGGCGACTCATCAGTAGGAGCCGGTATTACACCCTTTAACCACTATATATTTAGTAGAAGAATGTGGAATAAAAGGACGAATGTATTAACCTGCAATAGTGAAGCTAACATCATATAAAGTCTCAAAAATGCAATTTCAACGCTAACTCACACTATATATTATATATATACGGAGTCTGTAAAGGATACTAAGACTATGGCTATTGTGTTAGTAAGCGATACCAACATTATAGTACCAAAAAGGTACATGGTAACAACAAATTGTTATCAATTTATGCTATTGTTCACCGAAATTGATAATTAAACCTATTTCTGAATAACTGTTACTCCAGGAAATCCATACACTCTGGCCTTGATCCATATCAGTTATCACATTTCGTGATAAACATAGCATCATTCAATTCAATATATTACAGTTAAATACTGTTTGTTGCGGAGAGCTAATATATATGCAAGTATGTATTAGGTGTTGCGAACCTATTAACAAATTAGTTCAATTCTGACCAGAAGGATAAACCAAAGGCAGCATGAACGGAAAGTATAATCTCATGCACATTCGTTTCTTGCTTACTGGCGACTCTCATCAGTAGCAGACGGTATTACGCCTTTTACACACTATATATTTGAGTGAGGAATGTGGAAAAATATGGATTTGCTGAAGCAACAGGTTTTCATAAATAGTTATAAATCTCCATATGTTGGTGAACTTTAGCATAGATTGAAATCCATTGTATTGGTACCATGTACATTTTCGGTACAAAAATATAAATATCGGGTACTGAGACAATAGCCATATTGTTGGTACTCTTTACAGGCTCGGTATACATTATATTTATTGATTTGGCTTTAAAATCGCATTGTCATAGACTTTAAATGAAGTTAGCTTCACTACTGCAGGTTTACAAAGTCGTAAAGGAGAGCGTAACGTCCTATTTTCCAACATTCCTCACCTAAATATATGTAAAGGTTGTAATGCTAGCTCCTACTGATTAGTCGCCACTTAACGACTTTGCACGAAATTATACTTTCCATTCGTTCTGTCTTTGGTTTATCCTTCTTGTCATATTTGAACTAATCTGTTACTAGGCGTTTGCTTTTCATAGTTATTTGGCAGTGAAACATTAGTTCCTTAAGGCTTTACTATGTCTGTGCATTGTGATGATGATGATGATGATGATGATGATGATGATGATGATGATGATTATGATGATATTACTATGTGCGAACACCTAATGTATAATTGCAAATATATTAGTTCTACACCATTAAAAATATCTAACTATATTTTTAAATGTATGTTGAATTATTGTACTGCCTGACTTCTGTAGTTTATATATTTTGTGCCAATTTCTAGATTTCGTATTTGATAAAATTCATGTCAAGCAGGCAGTTCACCGGTGTGTGTTGAAACAATGCCACAAATTGATTTCATATTTGGTTAGTATATAATGGACAGCTGTACGGTGCGATCATCTATATTTTTTATATTATGTTTGAGAGCTTTAAATAAAAGCCAATCTCATTCGATCAATATTGCAAACTACCGTCACTCGTAAAGACATGCTGCGACCTTCTGTGTTCTTCGTAAGAACAATACAAAAAACTGAATAGCGAGTATCAAACGGCAATGTATATTTTAGTAAAGCAAAATTAGATATGTAGCTCTCACCTCTAGTAGTCTTGTATGCATTGTACTTGACTGGTAATGTCGGCTGCACACGGGTGTGTTAACAATTATTTAATTGAAGGTTAGGAGCTTGAAGTAAATACCAATCCCAATGTATTTACCATTTCATGAACAAAGTAGCATAACTAGATGAATTGCCTATTCTGCACTATACAATTCTTATTTTATACTGGCATATGTAAGTAATTAATGGGTCAGGTACGTATATCAAGATCACAACCTTGTTATCAACGCCCGAGCAATCAATGCTCGTTTAATTATATAAATGTTCATTTCAATACCACGTCCACATGTAGTGTAGTGTCTGTTCAGCAATGACAGTTTGAGGATGGTTGGTTGGAACTTTGGGTTTGAATGTATGCCATATGAGCTCTACCTAAGAGAAAAAAGACTAACCGAGTTTCATTAGTTAGTATATAACTAAAATTGTGTGTAGTGTGCGGCAGGGTGTCTCAGTGGTTAGAGCACCAGTTTCCGAAGCAGACGGGCCCAGGTTCGAGCAATGTCCGCGACAAATTTTGGCCTGTACTGACTAATGTAAGTGATTAATGTATCAGGTGTTTATATCTAGATCGCAACCTTGATTATAGTAATTTTTATCACCGCTCGCGCAACTAATATTCGTTTAATTATATAGGTTACCTATTGTTTTTCCTTACTATCTCTTCCTTTCTCTCTATTTAGTCGTAACCTAAGCGTCGCTCTGCCCTTCACAGTCTTTCTATCGAGGTAAGAATGTTGTTGATGTTGAAGATGCTGACGATATTACTGATGATTATACTGGTGGTAAGGAAGATGATGATATTGATGATGCTGATGATACTTATGATGATGATTACCATTATGATTTCTATACTAATGATTATGAGCATCATCATCATGCACAGCCATACAAAAGCCAAAATTGACTACTATTTAACTGCCACATAACCATAAGAACCGAACATTATAATTCGTATTGTTCATGGTTATATGACGATGAGGGTGATGATATTGTCGATGGTGATGATGATAATTTGAAGGTGATAGCATTTTTGAGGATGATGTTGATGATGATGTTGGTGATATTGATGGTGATGATGACGATTATTTTAATTTTTATGATGATGACGATGAGGATTTTGGTAATGATGATATGGATGATGTTGATCTTATTTTTTATTCAGCAGTGGCAAAGAATTTAACTTATTATCCAAATCGATTCGCACTTATCGACCGCGTCTGGTTTTTACATCTCATGGAAATTAAATTATTTATAATAGTACCACTCCCATGTACAAAGATACAAACACATTCTACTTGATAAAAATAAGTTTCTTTCACTTTTTTTCTCAAGTATCTACAAATTAATATATAATACTTTTCAACGAAAAAACATAGAAAATACTAAGTATCATCCATTAATTTATGTTCATCATCTCCAGTTCAGACTTAATGCTAAGTCGTGCATTTTTTATACCTGCATAAATCATTCTGCAACATATTTCTTCAACACTGCACGTAAGGTTTCCAGATGTGGTTTTTAAAATAATTACAAAATTTAGTAGCAATAACGAATTGAATACTTAAGATGCGCTGTTGTTAAATAAACTACTGATTGAATCTCACATGTAAAAGAACCATGTTCGTGCATTTAGTTTGAATCAGATGGGATACATATCAATGATTTAACGATTCCTCATTTTGAAATCTCTCTGTTCAAGGTTCTATTTTTTTCTTTTCTAATTAATAAGAATATGTTCGTTTTTTTCTATTTTTGGAGTGAAAATAACAAAATTTCGTTTTTTCTTTGCTTATGTGAGAGGTACTATGAGATGCATTCAAGCTCGTATTCCATATAAAGGTTGAAATATTAAATTTTAATTGCTAATTGCTGTAATATATAGTGGGTATAGGGAGTGATACCAGCTCCTACTGATGGGCCGCTAGTAAGCACGAAACAAATGTGCACATGAGATTATAACTCCCGTTCATGCTGAATTTGCTTTATCCATCTTGTGATATTTGAACTAATTTGTCACTAGATGCCCAACACCTAACACATAATTGCATAAGTATTAGGTCTACGCAACAAAGAGTAGCTAATAACTTATTGTGTTGCCCTGTAAACCCACGGGTTTAATATTTGTAATTAACTTCGTTTAGGTCAAGACGCGACTCGAAACATATGCTCTGTCTCAATGCAGCACAGAAAGTGTATTTAACAGCGTTGTGTCTCACTTACCTGTTGCTATGCCTATGTGTTGTTCTGGTGGACGTTGACAGAGCTTGGGATACTGGATTGTTGTTGCGAGTCTTCATCACAGCTGGAACTTATTCTGACCATTCTGATGCTGCCAGTGTTGTTGTGACTGGTAGTGGGGCCGACCTAATCAGTGGGTCGGGTCAATTTGCTTGTCCATTTGTTCATGCTGTTCTGACGGCGAGCCGCCTGGCTGGAGCGCTATTCATTTCAATGTTGTGTTTGGACGCCATAACCGGACTTAGCGTGAGTTATCGCGATCCTCAGTCATACTAATTATATTAATATAATTTTATTTCATTATCTGTATAAAATATTTCATGCTTTTTAATTTAATTTTGAAAATGAATAAACATATTTTCTAAATTGCATCGTTCAACACTATAAATTAAATACATATGACCCATTAAGTACATATATTTGTCAGTATAAACTAAAATGTGTATAGTGTATAAAAGGCAATTCATCCAGTAGACCGGTTGCGTCCTTATTGGGAACTCATTACGTGCTGGCCAGAATTTGCCGCGGACAAGGCTCGAACCTGGGCACGTTTGCTTAGCCATCTGGTGCTCTAATCACTGAGCCACTCTGCCGCACACTATACACAATTTTCAGTTACATACTAACTATTATAACACGGATAGTCTATATTCTTTTAGGTGGAGCTCATATGGCGTACATTTAGACCCAATTTTCCAATTAACCATCTCCAATCTGTCATTATTGAACAGACACTACGCTACTTGGTGAAATGGTATTGAAATGTACATTAACATAATCAACATTGTTTGCACGGGTGATCATATCAATTATTATAATCAAAGTTGCGATCTTGAAAGGAACACCTGACCAATTAAGTACGTACATTTTTCAGGATAAACTGTAAATCGTTTAGTGTAGAAAAGGCAATTTATCCAGTAGATGGGTTTCATCCTCACTGGGAACTCATCACGTACTGAAAAGAATTTTTTGCAGACAGGACTCGCACCGGAGCATATATACTTCGGATTCTGGTGCTCTAACCACTAAGCCACCATGTCCATTAATTATATAAATGCTAATTTCACTACTAATTCCCCATCTATTTTGTTGGCTATTCAATAATGAGAGATTGGAGATGGTTAGTTGAAATTTTGTGCCTAAATAGATACCATATGATATCCACCTAAAGGAAAATAAACTAACTCAGTTACTTTATTTAATAAGTAACTGAAAAGTTTGTGTAGTGTGTGGCAGGTTGGCACAGATGTCGAAACAGATGTGCCCAGGTTCGACTCCTGTCGTGAAAAATTCTGGCCATATGATTCGCGGGTTGTGATAAAAATTATTTAAATCAGGGTAGTGATATTGATATAAATATCAGTCTGACTATGTGGGTACATATGGTAGCAGAAAATAAGCATTGTGTGTTGTTGAATAGGCTGTTCATCCAGTAGACTGGTTTCGTCCCTATTGGAAAATTTATAAGGTTCTGTCCAGAATTTTCCGCGGAAAGGGCAGGAACAGATTCCGAAGCGTACTTGCCCAGATTCGAGCCCTGTCTGTAGTAAATTTTGGACAGTACGTGAGGAGTTCCCGATAAGGACGAAACCGGTTTACTAGATGAATTGCTTTTTCTTCACTTTACAATTTTTAGTTCAAACCTAAAAATGTGTGTACTTAATTGATCAGTTGTTTATATCAAGATCGCAAACTTGATTATAGTAATTTTTATCATCGCCCGCGTAACCAATGTGAATTTAATTAAATACATGTTGATTTTAACACAACTTCCACATGTAGTGTGGTGACTGTTCAATAATGTCAAATTTGGTATGGTTTGTTCGAACTTTGGGTCTGCACCTAAAGCAGAAAAGACTTACCGATTTACATTATTCAGTATATGACTAAACATTCTGTACAATGTGGCTCAGTGTTTTGAGCACCAAATTCCGAAGCAGACGCGCCCAAGTTCGAGCCATGTCCGCGATAAATTCTGGCCAGTACTTGATGAGTTCACAATAATTACGAAACAGTTCTACTGGATGAATTTTCTTTTCAACACTGTACAATTCTTAGTTTTACTATCAAATCTATCTACGTAATGTGTCAGGTGTTTATATCTAGATTGAAATCATGATAATAGTAATTTTTATCACCGCCCGTGCAAGCAATGTTCGTTTTATTAAATATGAATAGTTTACTTATAGTCATTTAAAATACATTTTTAAATCGTTATAAAGAGGGAAATCACCAGAACTATTCGCGTACTGAACTATAATTAATGCAATCTAGCGAACCGAGGAAGAACCATATTTGACGAATTATTTTGTGAACAGTTATTACTATTTTGCGCACGAATTGAAATAGAAACGCGTGTACTTTTAAACTATGTTGAACAAGCGTTTTCATGCAACACCTTTTTAATTTTAAAAGATGAATTCGGTTGCGCAGTGCTGTCCTTCTTGTTGTGGATTTGACCGCATTTTTTTGTGTGGGACAATTGATAGCACTCATAGGTCGGTAAAACCTTTAATTTTCATCATTTTCAGGTGATGTAATTTTTGGCCTCAATTGATGGGTTCTCACTTGTCCCTTCTTCTTTAAGCCTTCAATTAGCTGATTGTCTGAAAATGACGTAGGAACAAGATTTTCCATTGTTCTTCTTCCTATTTATCGAACCACAAGTTGTGTTTTACTCCTGTGCGTATTGTGTCAACCCTGAAGATGAGCCTGGAAATTCGGGCTCGAAAATTAGGAAGAAGAACAATGGAAAATCTTGCTCCAACGTCATTTTCAGACAATCAGCTAATTGAAGGCTTAAAGAAGAAGGGACAAGTGAGAACCCATCAATTGAGGCCAAAAATTACATCACCTGAAAATGATGAAAATTCAAGATTTTACCGACCTATGAGTGCTATCAATTGTCTCGCACAAGAAAAATGCGGTCAAATCCACAACCTTTTTCATGTTTTGTTTAACTTTAAATGCATCATGCTACTTTAAACCAATCTTTCTGTCTACATTAGTCCAAACATTCTGGTAAGTTAGGAGAAACAAGGTCCACTTACAACGTGATATCGAAAAGACCTGTTGTTGCTACTGTTCATCAACAGTGGCGTACCGGTCTTTTCATCGCGCTTGGCCTGGCGGCAGCGGCGTTTCTCATTGGGCTCTGTGAGACAGCATTTTGGAGCGGACAATATTACCTGCCACATCCAAGTGAAACGGCTGGAACTACTTATCGCGGTGAAAATTCCCTCGCCTGGCAGGTATCAATGTCGAACGGTGGACCAGCAGGCATTGGCGAAGGTCCACTTTCCGGCAGTTCTGGAGCTGGCGAGGCAGAATCATTTTCACCGACATACTATGAAGTGCTTGGGCGATGTGAGACACCAGCTGGTAATGGATACCATTTAGCAACAGCCACCTCGAGCTCATCTGATGCCAGATCACAATTTTTGCCAGCTGCAAAAAATCGCCGTGTTATGGTTACTGCATATAACGCGTATCAGTGGATTCTGGCGTTCTTTTTTGATGGAACATTGTTAGCCATCAACTTGACTGTAGCCGTACTGCTGCTTCGGTATTTTTCTATTAATTACTGTTTGCCAATTTACCTTTCACTTACTTGCTTAACTGAATAATGGACAGGAATTTGACAGAAACTAGAGCCTTAAAGAAATCCTCTTTTTTCGTTGTTTCCGCAATCGAATATTGCGAGACAACTGATAGCATTCGGGTGTCGGTAATATCTAAATTCCTTTACATTGTCAGGCGCACAGTGTAGCTGTTTTCTTAATTGATGGGTCCTCACTGGTCCTGCCTTTAAGCATTCCACACGTGTATTGTCAATCGAAAATGTTGTCGTTTTAATTTTTCCAGAATTTAAACGACTTTTCAGAACAGTTAAATACTGTTTGTTGCGCAGAACTATTATATATAAAAGTATATATTGGGTGTTGCTGTAATTCTCAATTTCGCTGAACTATAGCATAAATTGATATCCATCATGTTGTTACCATGCACCGACTCGGAAACCAAAGTTTTAGTACCATGTACCTTTTCGGTACAATAGTGTTGGTATCGGTTACTAACACAAAAGCCATTGTGTTAGTATTCTTTACAGACTTGGTATATATATTATATGGTATGAGTTAGCGTTGAAGTCGCATTGTCGTAGACTATACGAAATTAGCTTCGCTATTGCAGGTTTACACATTCGTCTAGGAGA